>MU789341.1:13615-28796 GCA_026770625.1 Nicotiana glauca
GTAGGGGTTGGAACATTTGGCCTAGCATGATCTAAGGCAAGTTGATAAGCATTATAAATTGTTTGAGCATTAATTTTAATTGAGGCTTTTGCATCTGCAAGTGTAGAAAATTCCTCATTTGAAAGATCTAAAGCCTTATAAATATTTGAGTACCAAAAGTGAGGACCTCCGAATTTCATTGTAGGATTTAACATTGTAGCTACACCATAAATAGGGGGGATAGGAAAAAAATATTTTTTAAACTTTTCTTTCATTGAATTTATAGCAAGTTTATAAATTTCCCCACCCTCCGAAAATTCAACAAACAAATCACATAGTGCTGCAATATAAACTAAACAGTTTGAAATAGTTAGATAATATTGCCCAGAAAATGCATTTGTAGCAATTTGAAAATGTTCTAAAAAAAGCTATAAGAATTTTAACATTCGTCCAATCTTGAGTTGTAAGCATTTCATCATCATCCTCACCACCTACCCGAGCATTAAACGTTGCATTAATTGGGTTTCTATATTCATATGCAACTACTAAACTTTCGTATATACAACTCCATCTAGCCGGGCAAGCTTTAGGAACCTTTCTTTCTCTAAGGCCATATTCATCACATTTTTTAAAATACTCTCTAAGTCTACTTCTACGGTTTGAATAAAAAAGCCAATTAAGAGCCATTCTAACCTTTTCAATTTCTAAATTTAAAATTCGCATACCATCACCGACAATTAAATGATAAATATGACAAATACATCTCACATGGAATATATTACTAAATGCAGGATTTAGTGTTGTTGTAAGTATGCCTATAGCACTAGTGTTACTAGAAGCATTATCCATAGAAATTGCTATGATTTTATCTCTAATGCAAAAATATCTACAAATATCTGCAACAGTGTTAGCAATAAACTTACCTATGTGACGTGAATTAATTATTCTATACACAATAATGCATTTTTGCATTATCCACTCCTCATCTATCCAATGACTTGTAACAGTTAGATAATCACAGTAATTATTACTTCTACCAATATCAGTAGTAATAGAAATCTTATTAGTTATATGAGTAAATAAATACCGCAAATATTGTTATATTCATGTTTATATTTATAAATATCGCTCTTAACTGTTGCGCGAGGCCAACCTTTATAAGTAGGATTAAAAAGTTTTCTAATATAATGCACAAAATTAGGATTAGAAGAAAAAGTATAGGGTAAGCACATAACGGTAACCATCTTTGCTAATTCTTCACGATCTTTATTTGGATCGTAATATAAAATACCTCCGGTCACAGTGTTAATTCCTGGTTAAACTAGATTTGAACATGTACTAGGGTTAACTGCAGTATCTACACTTGCCACCTCTAGCTGCGCTTTCATTTATAAATATCTAACTTTATCTCTAGGGTGTGTTTGTATGTGCCTAGCCAAACTACATGTGCCGCTATGGTCTCCAGTATATTTATGCGCCAGCAATTTCCCACAATTATTACACTTAGCCTTATTTTGTTCTCTTACTTGAGTAAAAAATTTCCAAATTAATGATGTTTCTAGGCGTTTAGAAGGTTGTCTATTAAAAGTAGGGGTTTTTACAGGTGGATCGGGCGGTGCATCAGTTGGGTTATTAACAGGACTAGTAGGTGTATCATCTAAATCCAGTTGGGTTTCATCTACATCCTCATTTTCNCCTTACCACCAAATATTTTCTTCAAAGAAAATGCCATATTAATTAGAATTATGCAAACTAAAACACACAAAAATATATTCTTAAAACTTAAGAGTTTGAACGAGTTTACCGAATTGTCGAACAACTTCTTGAAAATTGAAAATCGTTGAAGACTTGAAGACTTGAATAGTTCAATTCACCAACTTCACAATTTTTCACGAAATTGCAATAATAAAATAAGCAATTATAGAAGAGAAATTAGATATAGATTGAGAGAGATTGAGAGAGATTGATGAATTGGTGAGAAAAAATGAAAGAATGAGGGGGTATTTATAGTTGAGAATTCGGAAAAAGTATAATTATATAAAGTTTGGGGTTAAAATAAAGTTTGGGGGCAAATTGGCTATTTTTTAAAGTGGCCAACGGATAAATTATGAAGGCAAACGGCTAGATTTTAAAAATCTGACCGTTGGTCTTTTTTTTTTAAAAAAAAAAAAATTAACATAGTCGTTGGAGCCCGTTAGGCCCGTTAGGCCCGGTTGAACCGGCCCAGGCCCGCCTGCCGGTCCCGGGGTCGTGGGCTTAAAGGAGTGAACTAGCCCGCCACGGGCCTCCTGCACCATTGGGGACCGGCCCGCCAGGACCGACCCGCTAAGACCGTTTAACCCATTAAGACCGCGGGCCCGGTCCGGTCCCGGTCCCAGCCCAACCCACCATACAGCATTATTGGGTCCTAGAGTACCCGGACTTACACATATTAGCAGCTACACACGAACTCTCGTCACCTCATGTGTACGTAGCCCCCATAAATAGGAGCACATAACCAATTATTTCACCTATGGGGATAGTTCCCTCTTACAAGGTTAGAAAGGAGACTCAACTCGCTCTGAAGATCCATAACCGGCATTCAACGCCCTTCCGAAGTCTTATATCGAAGCTAAATGCTCCAAAACTAGCCAATAATTATACAAATCTATTAATATACGATAAACTATTTGTATTAATCCAATTTATAACAATTCCTAACCCCTATCGAAAAGTTGACCAAAACACCCTCGTGCTCACGTGCCCGAATTCCAAAAACTTTTTGAAGACTAATCTTACCCATAACCCCACGAACATAAATATAAAATTTACTCTCAATTTCATACCCAAATTCGTGGTCAAATTCCAAGAATATATATTTTCTAGGTTTTCCCTCAAACCCTAAGTTTCTACCAATTTCATGCTCAAATCCGTACATAATCAATGCATTTAACTCAAGATAGGTGGGGATAGCTTACCTTATTGCTGATGATGAAAATCTCCGCTTGAAACCCTCCAAGAATCGCCCAAGCCAAGAAAATATGAGAGAAAATGGTAAAATCCTGATTTTTACAACACTCACTGACTCCAGTCATTTCCGCACCTGCGGTCACTTGGACGCTTCTGCGGTTTCATAGGTGCGGTTCCAATACCTCTTCTGCGGTCCTCCTTCAGCTACCCCAGCCCGCTTCTGCGCCACACCGACCGCATCTGCGATCAAGCAGGTGCGGGATTTCCTTCGCACCTGCGGCCTCTGATCCCTTCACTTCCAACCGCTTCTGTTGCATGATGACCGCTCTTACGGCTCCACACCTGCAGCCCTAGACTCACAGGTGTGGTTACACCAGCAACCAACATCTTCATCCTTCTCCAAAATTCTATTTTCGATCCGTTAATCACCCGTAATCCACCCGAGGCCCCCGGGACCCCAACCAATCATACCAACCAGTTGTTGATACTCAATTTTTTTCTATATATTTTTAATATACAAAATACTTTCAAAATAGCATATGCATACATATATAAGTTTGTCCAAATGTTTTGCTTAATTTTTAAAGATTTTTTAATCAATTTATTTCCCTATTTTATTCGTAAAAATCTAATAATTGTTCCCAAAATTATCATTTTGGTGATTCATTTATTGGATTTTCATATTTATACTAAAATGTGGCTAATATAAGTTTTGCATATTTTTACAAGGTCATTTAGTATTTTTAAAGTTAAATTATATGTAGTTACAATATTAGCCTTTTTTAGGATTAATTACATTTATATTCATAAAAATTAGGTCTGGTATTTATAAATAGTTAATTATGTGCTATTAATAATTTTAGTACCTTTAATTTATTTCCAAAAATTATTTTACTGTTTTTTATAAATCAAATAGGAAAAAGTGGCTATTTAAATGCTAGCCCCATTTTATTTCAATTTTAGTCCGATCTTGCACCCCAATTGAACTCAATTGAAACTATTTGAACCCCTTGACCCAATTCAAATTTAACCCAACCAAACCCATCGTCATAACCCGCCCACTCGCCCGTTTTAATCCAGGCCGATAATCATTCAGATCAACGGCCAACAACCATCCTTTCCTTTTTTTAATCTCAAACTACCCCCTAACCCTATCCATTTCACACACCCCGCCGCCTCTGAATCCCCTTCTCTCTCAATCCTCTCTCAAACCCTCTCCAACCCTAGCCGCCGACATCAACTACAACCCTAAAAAAACTCTCAAATCCATGGCTTCCAAGATCATTGGAGGCCTATATCCACCTCCCATGGCTTCTACGTGTTCGATTATTATGGTTTCAAGGCTAGATCTTGAAAGAGCTTGGTCCAAACCTTGGTAGATTTTAGTTTACGGATGTTCTTCGGTGGTCTCTGGCCTTTATCTGGCCAACCATGTCTATTCGAGTCTTACTCTTGACTCTCTTGCTTAGATCGATGCTTTTCAAAGCCTTTATCACCACTTGGGGTTCCTCTGAAACCCTAACCTTTAAGGTTCTCTTGATTTCTCTTAGATTTGTTTCAGATCTATATCTGCTCAGAACTTTTAAGCATTTTTCTCGAAGTTTCTTTTAAAAATCCGCTTTCAAAGCTCCTTATCCTTCTGATTAAGGTTATGTTAAGTTATTTCGAAACCTTTCTTTGATTTTTGATATGTTTTGCTGCGTTTGCTCGTATTATCCTTCTGCCTGAGTTTGCATGTTAAAACCCTTAATTTCTTTTAACTGTTTATCAAATGAATGTTTGTTTGCCTGAGTTTTTGTCCGATCTGTCTATTTATCCTCTTTTTAAAACCCTTCTATTGTGGAAAATCTTATAGTTTTGGGTCTGAGACTGTTCGCTTAAGTGCAAAAGTTCATTTTGAAATCTCTGGTTCACTTTCAGCGATTCTTCTTATGTTGGGTTTCTATCTTCTTTTTAACTCGCCTATGTTGAAAGCCCTAATTTTTCTAGGTTTCTTCATTTGATTTTGTGACTGGCCTGTTCTTGTTTGAGTTTCTGTGACTATCTCGCTTTGAATGTGTTTCTACTAAGTTCCTTATGCCTAACTTACATCAGCTCTATGTGCTTGTGTTCGTCTTGACTGGTCAATACTTGCCTCTTTGCTTGCTATGTTTGGTTACTCATATATCACTCTATTTATATGCTAAAACATGATCATGACTCTCTCTTTGATTGGCTCTGAGCTCCCTGTTTCTTGGCTTGATTTGAAAACTTGTCTCTAGACTTTCGATTCTCCTATTTTAGCTTGGTTTATTTGCTTATTAATGGGAACCCATGTTACTCTCCTTAAATCAATAATTTTGAATCCTTGATTCCCTGATTTAGCATGTCTTGATTTTTGATTGTCTCCATATTCTGCAACTTTATTGTGTTTTCTTACCTCATTTGGTTAATCAAGTATTTCACTGATTCTTAATTAGTTGTTTCCTTAATTGAACCCCTATGTACTTACCCCTAATTGTCTATTTTGTACATGATGCTCTACTTGATTTCTTTCCTTAAACATTTTCTGCACGTTATTGTTGGTTGATTGCCCCTTAATTAAAGGAGTACTTGCATTGATTTGACCATGATTAGTATGGTTCCATAATTACTATACAATTGTAATTTTTGCCTTATTTTACATGGTTTTGAACTACTATATATACATACTCTCTCATTAACACAAACACACGAACACTTTTAATTCTGAACTCACACTTACACTCAAAACACTCTCTCTTGCTTTACTACTTGTACTGTGGCCTGTTTAGCTGGTTGAAAGCCAAAGCTATATTTCAAAGTCCTGCTACCTTTCTTTACTACATTTTGTTTCTTTGAGCTGGTATGTTCTAATTAAGTTTTCAGCATCAACAACAACATGGTTACTTAATGTTCTTGCATTCTTGTCTACCTACTGCTTATATCTATTTCAGTACCTTTATTTAGCATGCTGTAATTTCATTTCTCTTGTTCTGAATCAATGCATTATGAATCCTAAATCCCTACCCCAATGTGTTTGATACTTATGGTTTGTTTGGGGCATGACAGCATCGAATTTTGCTGAACATGACTCAAACTTGGTCTTCCTAGGATCATAACCTCCATGTTACCGTTATATGTTTTTGTCACGATCCGGATTTTCCACCCTCGGGGGTCGTGATGGCACCTACTAATAGGAGCTAGGCAAGCATAACTGAATTACCTTTCTTTTAAACACATATTCCTTTTTATAATTAATAGCATTAAATAAAAGCGACAAAATTAATTCGTAAGCTGAAAGTCTCAAATTTAGATAGCTGAATAAAACATGGAATCCCAACATGTATCTCTACCCAAGAACTGGAGTCACATACTCACGAACATCTAAGAAGTACTAAATACAAAGTCTGAAAGAAACATAAATTTGTTTATCTCGAATACAATGAGATGACAGTCTAATGTAAGGATAGAGGAGACGCCGGACTTGCGGACGCCTGCAAGGCTACCTCGGTGTCTCGATGGACTAAGTGCCTGCTCCCGTGCTAGTACTACTGCTGTTGCTCGATACCTGGACCTGTGCAAATAGCACAGAGTGTAGCATCAGCACAACCGACCCCATGTGCTGGTAAGTGCCTGGCCTAACCCCGGCGAAGTAGTGACGAGGCTAGGACCAGACTTCAGATAATCTTGTGCATATATATATAAATAGGTACGACGAAAAAGTAGCAAGAACGTAACAAATTAAGCTGGGGAGGGGAGCATGCATCAGGGCTAACATATAGGAACATAATATCAGAAATAATGGTACAAACATCTACAGTTTAACTTCTAACAATAATAAAAACACAAGGCAACTTTCATGTTCAATGCATCTTGTTGCAAACGTGCAACCCGGTCCCATTTCTCAATATCTCGTGGTAGGCATACCACCCGCTCCCATTTCAGTATTACTCGTGGTAGGTGTACCACCTGCTCCCATTTCCATATCACTTGTGGTAGGTGTACCACCCGCTCCCATTTCAATATCACTTGTAGTAGGCGTACCACCCGCTCCCTTTACTTTCAACACAATACAGAATACAAGCCTGACAAGGGAACAATCAATTTAATACTCTTCCTGGCAAGGGAACAATAACAACAAGTCAAACATCCCGACAAGGGAGAGTCAGCTATAACCAATCCTATTCAACTTATTCTTAACACCAATAATACCAATATTCAGTCAAAATTTTCATAAGATCAAGTAAGAGTACAAAGTTATCAAATTAAGACTCACGGTCATGCTCGACACCGACGCATGGATACTCGTCACCATGCCCATACGTCGTACTCCACACAAAACAAGTAGCAGTTATGATTCAACTCCTAATCCCTCAAGCTAGGGCTAAACCAAACACTTACCTCAACTTCCACGGCCAAATCAATCCACAACGACCGCTTTCCCTTTCGAATTCAGCTCAAACTCAATCAAATATATACAATAAGGACTTCATAATGTCAATATATGCTAAACAAATCAAACCCAATGCCTAATTATAGATTTCCAAGCTTTCTTCCAAAAATTTCAAAATCGCCCCTGGGCCTGCTTGGCCAAAACACGGGGTTCGGACCAAAATTAAATTCCCCATTCATCCACGAGCCCGAATATATAATTTGTTTTCATATTCGACCCCAAAACGAGGTCTAAATCAAGAAAAAGTAAAAAGCCCTAACTCTACCCATTTCCCCCAATTTCTACCCTAGATTACATGTTTTAGGTCTAGGAATTCAAGAGATTTTGATGGAAAACGAAGAAAACGAGTTGAAATTTACTTACCCAAGAAGTGTTGGTAGAAGAGAGCTTCAATGGCTGCCTAAGGACCTTGGAGGAGAAGGTTTTGTGAAAGCTTATGAAAATCCCGTCACTATTCTGTTTTGAAATTAAAATTATAACTGGGCAAATTTGCCGCTCGCGTTCGCAGGATCAAGGTCACGTTCGCGAAGGGTTGGCTTGACATACTATCGCGTTCGTGATGAGAAGGACGCGAATGCGAAGAGAAAGACTGGAGGGGTCCAGGGGATTGGCCTACACGAACGCGTGGACCTACACGCGAATGCGATGAGGAATGGCTGGGTCCCTACGCGAACGCGATCCAGCCATCGCGAATGCCAAGAAGAAAAGAGGGTTGGGCCCTCGGAGTCCAGTAACTCTATGCGAACGCGAAGCAATGAATGCGAACGCGATGAAGGATGAAGCTGAAGTTTCGCGAATGCGAAGAAGAAACTAATTTCTGCAATAGCTGAAGGAAACCTGCACATTTCCTAAGTCCAAAACCACCCCGAAACACCTCCGAAACACTCCCAAGCCCTCAGGGCTCCCAACCAAACACACACGCTAACTCAACAACATCCTACAAACTTAACCGTGCGATCAAATCGCCAAAATAACATCAAGAACGAGGAATCAAACATCAAAATCACTAGTTTTTCTTCAAACTTCATAAACTTTCAAATTTAGAGTTTTAAGTCCGAAACACGTCAAACGACGTTCGATTTCAACCAAACTTCACAGAATTATCTTAAAACATATATAAGACCTGTACCGAGTGCCGAAACAAAAATACAGGCCCGATACCAACACGTTCTAATCAATTTTCATTTCCATTTTCCTTAATAATTTTAGAAAAACAATTTCTTTTAAAAATTCATTTCTCGAGCTCGGAACCTCAAAATTTGATTCCGAACATATGCCCGTGTCCCATATTTTTCTACGGACCCTCCGGGATCGTCAAATTACGGGTCCGGATCCGTTTACCCAAAATATTGACCAAAGTCAAACTTATTCATTTTAATACCAAATTTTAGCATTTTTCACAAAAATTCACATTTAGGCTTTCCGGCTACGCGCTCGGACTGCGTACGCAAATCGAGGCAGCTAAAAATGAGGTTTTCAAGGCCACGGAAGCACAGAACGAATAAGAAAACAGGTACCTTTTGGGTCATTACATTCTCCACCTCTAAAACAATCGTTTATCCTCGAACGGACAAAAGAAAGAAGTACCTGTGTCAGGGAAAAGATGGGGATAACGTCTCCGCATATCAGACTCGGACTCCCAAGTCGATGCATCAGGAGGCTGACCTCTCCACTGAACACGAATAGAAGAAAAACTCTTGGATCTCAATTGACGAACCTGGCGGTCCAGAATAGCTACTGGATCCTCCTCGTAAGACAAGTCCTTGTCCAACTGGACAGTACTGAAATCCAACACGTGGGCTGGATCTCCGTGATACCTCCGAAGCATGGATACATGAAAAACTGGATGCACAACTGATAAGCTAGGCAGCAATTCAAGTCTATAAGCCACCTCTCCCACTCGATCAAGAATCTCAAACGTACCAATGAACCTAAGGCTAAGCTTGCCTTTCTTCCCAAATCTCATCACGCCCTTCATAGGCGACACTCGAAGCAATACTCGCTCACCAACCATGAAAGCTACATCTCGAACCTTACGATCTGCATAGCTCTTTTACCTAGACTAAGTCGAACGAAGCCTATCCTGAATGATCTTGACCTTGTCCAAGGCCTCCTGAACCAAATCCATACCTATCAATTGAGCCTCTCCCGGTTCAAACCATCCAACCGGAGACCGACATCGCCTACCATGTAAAGCCTTATAAGGAGCCATCTGGATGCTCGACTGGTAACTGTTGTTGTAGGAAAATCCGCTAAAGGCAAGAACTGATCCCACGAGCCTCCAAAGTCAATAACGTAAGCTCGAAGCATATCCTCCAAAATCTGAATAGTCCGCTCGGACTGACCGTCCGTCTGGGGATGAAATGCTGTGCTCAACTCAACCTGTGTTCCCAACTCTCGCTGAACTGCTCTCCAGAAGCACTAGGTAAACTGTGTACCTTGGTCCGAAATGATAGATACGGGCACACCATGAAGGCGAACAATCTCCCAAATGTAAATCTCAGCAAACCTCTCAGAAGAATAGGAGACTGCCACATGAATGAAATGCGCTGACTTGGTCAGCCTATCAAAAATAACCCATATCCCATCGAACTTCTTCCGAGTCAGCGGAAGTCCAGTAACAAAATCCATAGTAATCCGCTCCCACTTCCACTTGGGAAGCTCAAACCTCTGAAATACACCACCAGGCCTCTGATGCTCGTACTTAACCTGCTGACAATTCAAACATCGAGCCACATATGCTACGATATCCTTCTTCATTCTACGCCACCATTAATGCTGCCGCAAATCCCGATACATCTTCGCGACGCCTAGATGAATAGAGTACCTGGAACTAAGGTTGTTCATAAAAACCCGAAAAATCGAACCAAACCGACCAAAAAAACCGATACTTTTTGGTTTGGTTTGGTTTTGGTTTTGAGTTTTAAAAACTGATTAAATTTGGTTTGGTTTTGGTTTTAACCAGAAAAAAAACAAACCAAACCGACCATAGGAGTAGCTAATTTAAATTTATTATTAGACCTATATATATGCATATTGTTATACAAAGTTTCAGAAAAATTATGGTAAATGTTAATAGTTTGCACTTTTAATATAGTTCTTTACCTTTATATTCTAGTTTGATTGATAGTTTTCTTTTGTTTAGTGTAAGAATCCATTTCCTGTTAAAAATAACATATTTTTAATTAAATTATTCATCACTATTTGATTCAATTATCATCAACATATCTTAGTAACAATAGATTTCTCAAAGGACAATTGATTTGATAGTGTTACATTGAAAATGTGGTCGCGGGAATATGTGTTTGGTAGTGTATATCTTATATTTAAGAAAAAAAACTGACAAATAACCAAAAAAACCGAAAAACCGACATAAACCGAATCGAGAAAAACCGACTTAATTGGTTTGGTTTGGTTCTAATATTTGAAAAACCGACTTCCTTGGTTTGGTTTCTTCTGAGGAAAAAATCGATCCAAACCGAACCATGAACACCCCTACCTGGAACTATGGGCCTCCTCTAAAATCAACTCTCAAAGCCCATCCATATTGGGCACGCAAACTCGCCCCTACAATCTCAAGACTCCATCTGCATCTAAGGTAACCTGCTGGGCACCTCCACTTTGCACCGTGACTCTGAGGACACATAAATGGGGATCATCAAACTGCCGTTCACAGATACGCTCCAATAATGAAGAACGAGCGGTCGTGCAAGTCAACACACGACTGGGCTCATAAACATCCAATATCACGAACTGATTGGCTAAGGCCTGAACATCCAAAGCAAGCGGCCTCTGACTGACTGGAATATAAGCAAGACTGCTCATACTGGCTGACTTCCTACTCAAAGCATCAGCCACCACATTGGCCTTCCCCGGATGATACAAAATGGTGACATCATAATCCTTCAATAACTCCAACCACCTTCGCTGCCTCAAATTCAACTCCTTTTGCTTGAACAAGTAGTGAAGGCTCTTGTGGTCCGTGAACACCTCACAAGCCACGCCATACAAATAGTGCCTCCAAATCTTCAAGGCATGAACAATAGCTACCAACTCTAAATCATGCACTAGATAGTTCTTCTCATGAATCTTCAAATGTCTCGAAGCATAGGTAATAACCTTGTCACCCTGCATCAACACTGCACCAAGCCCAATACGGGAAGCATCACAATAGACTGTATAAGGCCCTGATCCTGTGGGCAAAACCAACACCGGAGCCATAGTTAAAATTGTCTTGAGCTTCTGAAAGCTCACCTTACACTCATCCGACCATCTGAACCGGGCACCCTTCTGGGTAAATCTAGTTATCGGGGCTACAATAGATGAAAATCCCTCCACGAACCGTTGATAGTAGCCTACCAACCCCAAGAAACTCCAAATCTTCGTAGCTGATGTTGGTCTAGGCTAGTTCTTGACTGCCTCAATCTTTTTCGGGTCTACCTAAATACCCTCTGCTGATACAACGTGACCCAGAAATGCTACTGAACTCAGCCAGAACTCACACTTGGAGAACTTGGCATATAACTGACTATCCCTCAGAGTCTGAAGAACCACTCTAAGGTGTTGCTCGTGCTCCTCCTGGCTACGGGAGTACACCAAAATATCATCAATAAAGACTATCACGAACCTGCCCAAATATGGTCAGAACACTAGGTTACATAGGTCTCACAACTTACGGACAAACTTGGTAGAGTCTGAGGGATCGGTACAGAGACGTCTGTATTTATCCCCCAGAGGCTATAGAGTTAGGAAAAGTTTAACATTTGTTTTTTCTTGTCGTGTGGTTCTGTTTCTCATTGCTAATTGAATTTCTACTCTATTCTCTCGCAGATGGCAAGAACATGCGCTTCCTCATCTACTGATCAGCAGTCCGGCCCCAGCCGCAGCAGTTCTGGTGGGCCCAGCTCAGGTCCTAGAGGGGTTTATTGCTACCCCAGTTCTTCAGGACGCTTTGGTCCGGTTGGTGGGCCTTATGGAGAGTGTCACCCGAGCAGGATTGCTTCCTGTAGCACCAGCCACTTCTCAGGCTGGAGGAGGAGCCCGGACTCCTGCTGCACGTACTCCGGGGTAGGTAGCTCCCCAAGGTTAGATTCCAGTGGTTTAGCCAGTTATGGCAGTTCAGTCGAGGGTAGTTGCTTAGACCGGCGATGGCGCGGCTATGTTCGCAGATGCTTTATGGAGGTTGGATAGGTTCACCAAGCTCTTTACTACTACTTTCAGCGGTGCACCCACCAAGGATCCTCAGGATTTCTTATATAGCTGCCATGAGGTTCTTCGAAACATGGGCATCATTGATTCCAATGGAGTTAATTTTACTGCATTTTGCCTATCTAGATCCGCCAAGACTTGGTGAGGGATTTCTGTTTAGCCAGACTAGCAGGGTCGCCGTCTTTGACTTGGGATCAGTTTTCAGAGTTGTTTGTGGAGAAGTTTCTCCCCGTTACTCAGAGGGATGCTTATCGGAGGCAGTTTGAGCGCCTCCATTAGGGGTCTATGATGGTCATTCAGTATAAGACCAGGTTTATCGATCTAGCTCGCCATGCTCTTGTCATACTCCCTACTAAGAGGGTGAGGGTGAGGAGATTTATTGATGGTTTGATCCAGCCTATTCGTCTCCAGATGGCCAGAGAAGCGGGGAGTGGTATTACTTTTTAGGAGGCGGCCAATGTAGCCCGGAGGATCGAGATGGTATTGCCACAGGGGGTGATCATAGAGCAGACAAGAGACCCCATCAGTCAGGTCGATTCAGCGGTGCCTCGTCTGGAGGCAGGGATTCTTATGATAGGGGTCATCCTTCTTGGCCCTTCCAGTCAGCCCTCCAGGTTTCTCAGGGTGCCCCAGGTGATCGTGGTTTCCGTGGGCATTATTCTGATCAGCAGCCATTCAGTGCACCGCCAGCTCCCATCAGTGCGCCGTCGCTTCAGAGTTTCCAGGGCCGTCCACCGAGAGCTTGTTTTACTTGTGGTGACACAAGGCATATTGCTAGGTATTGCCCTCGAGCTTCAAGCAGTTCTCAGCAGCAGGGTCCCCGTCCTATAATTCAGGCTGCTAGGGGCGGAGGTCAGCTAGCAGCAGATCGACCTAGGGATACAGCTCAGGGTAGTGGGTTCCAGCCCCGTTGCTATGTTCTTTAGGCTAGGCCCGAGCCTGAGGCTTCAGATGCAGTCATTACAGGTACGGTTCTGGTTTGTGATCGAGATGCTTCGATACTATTTGATCCAGGGTCTACGTATTCATATGTTCCATCTTATTTCTCACCATGCTTGGTCATGCCTACTGATGCTTTGGGTATTCCTGTGTATGTGTCTACACCGGTGGGTGACTCTATCATGGTCGACCGAGTCCATCGTTCATATATTGTGATGATTGGGGGTCTTGAGACCCGTGTAGACTTGTTGCTCTTAGATATGTTTGACGATCTAGGCAAGCCAAACTGAATTACCTTTCTTTTAAACACGTATTCCTTTTTATAATTAACAGCATTAAATAAAAGCGACAGAATTAAATTCGTAAGCGGAAGTCTCAAATTTAGATAGCTGAATAAAACACGGAATCCCAACATGTATCTCTACCCAAGAACTAGAGTCACATTGTGACGACCCAAAGGGTCATCACCAGTTTTCCTCATCTGTTCCGTGCTTCCGAGGCCTTGAAAAACCTCATTTTATATTGCCTCGATTTGCGTGCACAGTCCGGGCGCGTAGCCAGAAAATTTTTATGTTGAAATATATGAATTCTGTGAAAAATTTGAAGAATTTTGATATTAATATTGATATAGTTGACTTTGGTCAACATTTTTGGTAAACGGAGCCGGACCCGAGTTTGGACGGTCCTGGAAGGTCCGTAGAAAAATGTGGGACTCGGGCATGTGCGCGGAGTCGAATTCCGAGGCCTAGAGCCTGAGATATGAATTTTTCTATTAAATTGTTTTCTGAAATTATTAAGGAAAAATGAAAATAAAAAGGAGTTAGAAAATATAAGTATCGGGCTTGTATTTTGGTTCCGATGCCCGGTACAGGTCATAAATATTGGCTAAGCGCTTCCTGCAAAGTTTGGTTGAAAACGGACGTCGTTTGACGTGTTTCGGCCTTAAATTGGAAAATTTTGAAGTTTATGAAATTTGAAAGATTTCTTGGACTTTAAGGCTCAATTCATTGATTTTGATGTTATTTTGGCGATTTGATCGCTCGAGCAAGTTCGTATGATGTTTTTGAGTTAGTGTGTGGGATTGGTTAGGAACCGCAAGGGCTCGGAAGTGTTTCGGAGGCATGTCGGGGTGATTTCTCCCTTAGAAATATTGCAGGTTTTTCCTTCAGCTGTTGCAGGCCAGATTGCTCTTCGCGTTCGCGGTCGCCCTCACGCGATCGCGATGCTGGCCTGGTCCCCTTTCTACGCGTTCGCGAACCTTTTCTCGCGTTCACGTAACTTCACGTCTGTCACCTTCGCGTTCGCATACTGAGCCACGCGTTCACGTAGACCAAATTCTGGCCCAGCCTTTTTCCTCTTCGCGTTCGCAATCTCTTGCACGCGAACGCGATGTTTACCCGTATTCCTTCATCGCGAACGCGGCAGTGGTGTCGCGAATGCGATGAACATTTTTACCCAGTTAATTTTTTTAAAAATGGGACAGAATTAGTAGCTCGGGAATTTTACACTTTTTAACACGAGTCTTCTTCTCTTCCAAGCCCTAGGAAGCCATTAACGCCCCCAAGCTTCAAGAGCCTTTGAGTAAGTGATTCCCCGCTTATTTCTTTCACTTTTCTTCCATTAATTAACTAGTTTCTAAGCCTAAATCATGAA
>MU789341.1:30515-55589 GCA_026770625.1 Nicotiana glauca
TCCGCAGGCCCGGTGTCTCTTCTTATGCTTTTCATTTATACTGTAGTCTCATTGTTTCGAGACAGACGGTTGTTATATTTCTTTCAGACCATTATATGTAGTTTATTCTTAGTAGTTCGTGAGTTTGTGACACTAAATCTTGGGTAGAGGATATTTTAGAGCAGTTCACATTTATTTTTAGACTTATAAAATTAGACTTCCGCAGTCATTGTTATTATTATTATGATTCATGCTATTAAATTGACAACAGGACATTTTTATTTATGAAAACGGTGAGTAACTTGGCTTGCCTAGCTACCACGAGTAGGCGCCATCACGATCCCGATGGTGGGAAATCCGGGTCATGACACACATACTCACGAACATCTAAGAAGTACTAAATACAAAGTCTGAAAGAAACATAAATCTGTTTATCTCGAATACAATGAGATGACAATTTAATGTAAGGATAGAGGAGATGTCAGACCTGCGGACGCCTGCAAGGCTACCTTGGTGTCTCGATGGACTGAAGGCCTGCTCCTGTGCTAGTACTGTTGCTGTTGCTCGATACCTGGACCTGTGCAAATAGCACAGAGTGTAGCATCAGCACAACCAACCCCATGTGCTGGTAAGTTCCTAGCCTAACCCCGGCGAGGTAGTGACGAGGTTAGGACCAGACTTCAGATAATCCTGTGTAGATATATATAAACAGGTACAACGGAAAAGTAGCAAGAACATACCAAATTAAGCTAGGGAGGGGAGCATGCTTCAGGGGTAACAGATAGGAACATAATACCAGAAATAATGGTATGAACATCTACATTTTAACTTCTAACAATAATGAAAACACAAGGCAACTTTCATGTTCAACTCATCTTGTTGCAGGCGTGCAACCCGGTCCCATTTCTCAATATCTCGTGGTAGGCGTACCACCCACTCCCATTTCAGTATTACTCGTGGTAGATGTACAACCCGCTCCCATTTCCATATCACTTGTGGTAGGCATACCACTTGTTCCCATTTCAATATCACTTGTAGTAGGCGTACCACCCGCTCCTTTTACTTTCAACACAATACACAATACAAGCCTGACAAGGGAACAATCAATTTAATACTCTTCCTGGAAAGGGAACAATAACAACAAGTCAAACATCCCGACAAGGGAGAGTCAGCTATAACCAATCCTATTCAACTTATTCTTAACACCAATAATACCAATATTCAGTCAAAATTTTCATAAGATCAAGTAAGAGTACAAAATTATCAAATTAAGACTCACGGTCATGCTCGACACCGACGCATGGATACTCGTCACCATGCCCATACGTCGTACTCCACACAAAACAAGTAGCAATTATGACTCAACTCCTAATCCCTCAAGCTAGGGTTAAACCAAACACTTACCTCAACTTCCACGGCCATATCAATCAACAACGACCGTTTTTCCTTTCGAATTCGAATTCGGATCCAACTCAATCAAATCTATACAATAAGGACTTCATAATGTCAATATATGCTAAACAAAAAAAAACCCAATGCCTAATTATAGATTTCCAAGCTTTCTTCCCAAAAATTCCAAAATTGCCCCTAGGCCCGCTTGGCCAAAACACGAGGTTCGGACCAAAATTAAATCCCACATTCATCCACGAGCCCGAATACATAATTTGTTTTCAAATCCGACCCCAAAATGAGGTCTAAATCAAAAAAAAAGTAAAAATCCCTAACTCTACCCATTTCCCCCAATTTCTACCCTAGATTACATGTTTTAGGTCTAGGAATTCAAGATATTTTGATGGAAAATGAAGAAAACGAGTTGAAATTTACTTACCTGAGAAGTGTTGGTGGAAGAGAGCTTCAATGGCTGCCTAAGTAACTTGGAGGAGAAGGGTTTTGTGAAAGCTTATGAAAATCCCGTCACTATTCTGTTTTGAAATTAAAATTATAACTGGGCGAATTTTCCCCTCGCATTCGCGAGATCAAGGTCGTGTTCGCGAAGGGTTGGCTTGACAGACTATCGTGTTCGCGATGAGAAGGAGGCGAATGCGAAGAGAAAGACTGGGGGTCCAGGGGATTGGCCTACGCGAACGCGATGAGGAATGGCTGGGGCCCTACGCGAACGCGGTCCTGCCATCGCGAATGCGAAGAAGAAAAGAGGGTTGGGCCCTCGGAGTCCAATAACTCTATGCGAACGCGAAGCAATAAATGTGAACGCGATGAAATTTGATGCTGAAGCTTCGCGAACGCATGGGGTACTTCGCGAACACGAAGAAGAAACTGAGTTCTGCAACAGCTGAAGGAAACCTGCACATTTCCTAAGTTCAAAACCACCCCGGAACACCTCTGAAACACTCCCGAGCCATCGAGTCTCCCAACCAAACACACACGCTAACTCAACAACATCCTACGAACTTAACCGTGCGTTCAAATCGCCAAAATAACATCAAGAACGAGGAATCAAACCTCAAAATCACTAGTTTTTCTTCAAACTTCATAAACTTTTAAATTTAGAGTTTTAAGTTCGAAACACGTCAAACGATGTCCGTTTTCAACCAAACTTCATAGAATTATCTTAAAACATATATAATACCTGTACCGGGCATCGGAACCAAAATACGGTCCCGATACCAACACGTTCTAATCAATTTTCATTTCCATTTTCCTTAACAATTTCAGAAAAACAATTTCTTTTAAAAATTCATTTCTTGGGCTCGGAACCTCGTAACTCGATTCCGGGCATATGCCCGAGTCCCATATTTTTCTATGGATCCTCCGAGACCATCAAATCACGGGTCCGGGTCCGTTTTCCAAAAATGTTGACCAAAGTCAAACTTATTCATTTTAATACCAAATTTTAGTAGTTTTCACAAAATTTCACATTTAAGATTTCCGGCTACACGCTCGGACTACGCACGCAAATTGAGGCAGCTAAAAATGAGGTTTTCAAGGCCTCGAAAATGCAGAACGAATAAGAAAACAGGTGATGACCCTTTGGGTCGTCACAGTTTTGTGTTCTGGTTGATTTACAAGCATGCCAGCACCCTTATTGTTGTGCATGCTCAGAATTGACTCATGCCTAAGTATATAGGCCCTTGAAATGGATTCCCAATCCGCTGCCACCTTTGATGTGAAATTATCAACTCTTTAAAGTATCAATGGTTGTCTCTCATCACCTTTCCCTTTTCCTTGTTCTCTCAGCCTTTAAAACTCAGTTTCTGCACTTCCACTCTCTTTTAGACTTAAGTACTATCCCCCTCCCCATGCAAGCCTTGCTTTGGGACCCATGAGCTCCCTCTGAACTTGGACACATGAGGGCTGGCATTTCCACACTGCACTTGTCCCTATTCTGGTGATGTAATTTGGGTGTGAGCACTGCCCGGGGTCCTATTGAGGCTCATAGGGAACTCTGACACGCTCAACCTTGAGAAAGGCTTTGAAGCAATAGCATCTTAAGGCATTTATTCCATAGCTCAGGGAGGAACCAAAAATCGGGCCTCCTCCAGTTGTATTTTTATGTATTTTGATGTAATTTAATATTTCTGGTTTGTAATAATTTGTAATAAACGTCTGGAGCTGGCTAGTGAAAAGGGTTAGGTATTTATGCATGTCAAGGTTAGATACCATGCCTATAGGATTATTTTAAATTTCTACAGGTTCAAACTACATTTAGAAACCATGCCTATAGGACTATTTTAATTTTTGTATATTCAAAAACCATGCCTATAGGGTATTTTAATTTTGCAAACTGCATTTATAAACCATGTCTATAGGACCTCTTGTTCAACTGCACATCTAGATAACCTGCCTATAGGGATCATCTAAAATTCTGCGCATTTGTCACCGCTTAGATGTCATGTTTTGGGGCCCAAGTGGTTATAATCCAGTAACGCGTTAAAATCAATAACATATATAAATCATGCCTATAGGGGTTCATAAGATAAATCCTATTCATTTTTATTCACATGCAATGTTAGGTATCATGTGTATAAGGACCTAAAATCAGTAACGCATATAAATCATTCCCATAGGGATTCTTAAATAATTCTGACTCGCTTCATTCCCACTCAATGTTAGATATCATGTTCATAGGGTTTAAATCAGAAATAATAAATGTCATCACCTGCAGAATTTAAAACTGGTCCATTTTAAAATCAGTCTATTCGGAATCAGTAATAGATATCATGTTTCTAAGGTCTCACCTAAACATTTAGGCAAGCCTTAGGCAATATAAATAAAACAATGTCCTCTTCCCTCAAGTATATTTTTAGAATAAAACCTTACTCATTTGTTTAAGTCGGGCTATTGGATTGTTTTTGTTTGGAGGAGATATACTTGAGCCTTATATGTTTATGTGTTTCCCCTCTAATGTGTAGTCTTTATATGTTTTGTATGTCGTTTTAGAATTTTTGCCTTTAAAACTTCAAATAAGCCTAATATCCCTCCCTTTTAGGACTAGTAGTCCTAAGTGCCTCCGGGACTGATAGGAATGGGATGGGTAATAGAATGCAATAAGTAATCGAGACCAATCTGCGCTTTTATACCTTAACGGGGTGGGAAGGGTAGATATGGATATGATGACCACGCGATAATGACACGTGTAGCCCCTCATTGAGGAGTGATTACCGGACATTGTGTGGGATGATCCATATTTTTAACAAACCTAGGATCCCCTCCTTTATTATTTATTCTCTTTTAGCATTGTAATTCCTTATTTAAAAATCAGCTCTTTTAATTATTCTTTCAAACTTTTTCTACTTCTAAACCATTATGTATTGAAATCCCCTCTTATTTGAGCCTTATCTGCTTATATGTTAATTGCATCCCAATTCACAATAATTGTCTGGTCGGGAACCACACTATTGGATCCTGAGGGGTGCCTAACACCTTCCCCTTGGGATAACTTCAAGTCCTTACCCAATCTTTGGTTATTCAAACAAACTTAGAGTTGAATCTCTACTGGTGTCCTAATGCACCTTAATCATTACGTGGTGACTCTTCAAATGCAAACCCAATTCTCGAATGGAACGAGTTATCCCTACAAATGTCATAAACCCGATTTCGCAAAAAAAAAAAGCGGCGCGACAGCATGGCGACTCTACTGGGGAACTTTAGGCTTTTACCATTTCAGACTATTATTGTGAATTTATACCTCTTTATGTCCTGTTACTTGTTTAATTCCTTTAAGCATTCAATTCCCGTTTCAATTGCACAACTGACTTGTCTTTTGTTTCTTTCCTTTACTACTGCTTTATATTATGAAACTGTTGTATTTACTGCTTCCTCAACGTGCAAATATGTGACAACATGTCTTTAATTATTGCATAATTATGCTCAATATCATATTCCGCTCGTGCCAAACAAATACCATAGCAACGCTTATAATGAGTGGTTGCTCTCTTCTGATATTATCACCCCCTAAATTCGAAAAAGGCATATTTGCAGTAAAACCAATCGATCAACGATGTAGTTGACGGTTCTGTGTCTTTCCCACTTGAGTTCTCCGCTCAAGGGTACCAGTCTAAAACCCCATAGAAACCTTACTCTGTTTAACTGTGCATGCATCATGGTCAAACCTAGCCGAGTCAATTATGTTGTCTGCATAATAACTCTTTAAGATGGCCTTATCCAAAGTCCATTGGGTTTCCCTAAAACCCAAACGGACATCGTCACGTTCTGTGCATTTATTTGGAGAACTAAATTCTTTTATGCTAATTGTTGATATTAAATAGTCGATCCGGTGGGGGTAAGGTCCTAATCTTATTTGTCTTGCAGAAATATGAGGCACGAATCCCCAGATTTGGCATGGTTACCAACATCCACCCAAAACTGCTAAGCTGGTGGAAAGATATTCACTCTAGTGATCAGACTCTTGTCTGGAAATATTTGGGAAACCTACCTTTTCTCCTGGAAATCCAACCCAACAACAAGATCATAGAAGCTGCTACTTTGTTCTGGGATTGTGAGAGGTCCGTATTCCGCTTCGCGAACATTAAAATGACACCCTTAATAGAAGAAATATGAGGATTGGCCAGTATACCAGGGGAAACTCCGGGGTTGTTAATGCCTGAGAACCGCAAAGACAAAGGCTTCCTCAAAATGATGGGTCTGGAGAAGAATTCAGAACTGACATGTCTAAAATAATGCTACATCCCATTTGATTATTTGTACAAGAGGTACGGTCACAGCAAATCCTACCGTACATATCCTGACGAGTTTGCCATCACATCATTAGGGCATATTCACCGAAGGATCTTTGTATTTACGTTTTTTTCCTGGGATTGATCGTGTTTCCAATGAAGAAAGCAAGAATCCACACCAGACTAGCTATGGTAACTAAGACCTTAATGGAAGGAATTGGCGGGCAACCATTCAGCATTATTCCCATAATCATCGCGAAAATATACCGAGCCCTAGAGAGGTGTCAGGAGGGAGCCAAACACTTCAAAGGCTGCAATTTGCTACTTCAACTTTGGCTCGTGGAGCATCTCCAAAAGGGTGAATACCGACAAGAAATTCAGCAAAGGGACTGGGATGATCATATCGCTTTTCATCATCTGAAGTGAATGAATTACATGCCCAATATGTTCGCCCAACTGGAGAATGCTAGAGAATGGGTTGAGCTCTTCGAAAAACTGACTGAGGACCAGGTACAATGGATGTTCGAGTGGTTTCCGACCGAGGATTTCATCGCCCGATCCAGAGATGCACCTTTCCTGATATTGATCGGCCTAAGAGGAACATACCCTTACGTCCATCTCTGGGTTATGAGGCAAGTGGGTAGGAAGCAGGTTGTACCCAAGGTTGACAAGATGAGTCATTTCCGGGCTGACTTCTAGGATGATGATAGTCCTTGCAAGTGCCAAGCTCAGCATATGTGGCACTGCAAGATCGTCATGGGGAAGGATACCATCTAGCCAGATAGATACCATACTGGTTGTGCTCCCTACTATTCAGGCTGGTTGGAGGATAAGCATGATGGCCTGGGCCAGCCTAGGTTTGTTCAAGGTCACAAGATCATAGATGAAAAAGCCGAGGCACAAGTCAAATACAACCAACTGCGCAAGAGGATCCGGGAGTACGAAAGCGAGCACCGTGAGATACAAGAAGCCAATCAAAAGTTAATTGAGGAATGGAAGGACATGGTTGTCGATGCTAACAAGCGACTAGGATACTTGGAGCGAGGCATAGTGGAGTTGGAGAAGAAATTTCTCAAGAGGGTTGAAGTCTGCCAAAATGCTGAAGGAAACGAAGGCGGACATCTAGCCAGAGCCTACCTATTACTGGGACTTCGCGAGTTGGGAAAGCTGTTCGATGGATCCAGGGATGCCGAATCTGGGGAAGGACCTTCTGGGACCAAATAGATAGGAGTTTTCTTCTTTTTATGAAATGTAATAAGGCCAATAGCCACTAGCGGCTTTTATTTCCTGTTATTTAGTGCCGATTTGGGATTCGTCTACTTTTTATCAATAAAATGAGGCATTTAGCATTCTAAATTCTCTAAATCAATTTGTCGCTAGGCCTACCTCGGGCACAAAGAGGTCCCCAAATTAGGACACGGTTTACATTCTGCACTATGTGTTTAAATATCGCAACGCTTTTTATAATCCTCACTAACTTATTATCTTTTTTTTTTACTTTTTGTTTATTATTTCCCCTCCCTATAGGTTAGTTCGTACACTCTGGCAACATCATCTTATTCCACGAGATCCATGGTGCTCCACCCACTCCTCCTCTTAGACCTGTCAAAAACAAGAACAAAGGGAAGATGAAAGATTTGAACAACGCCAGAAAGGAGAACTCAACTGAACGGGTAGAGGCCACTCATGGTCATATTACTCAGGTTTCCAAAGAAAACGCATCCCAACTCGAACAAAAGCTGTTGAAATTCCAAGAAGAACTTGATCAGGTTCGGAATCTAGCAAATCTGTCATTTTCCCTCACTACTCCAGATATTAATTTCCCAAATGCTCAGAACCCTACACCTCCACAGAACATCCCAAAGCAACAGATCTATCCCGCTCCTCACCACCACTACAACACCTGCCATACCTCAAATAACACCCCGTTGCTCATCCCAAAACTTTAGAACTCCACAAATGACCACTGCCACACCCACTATAATACCCCCATCTATGTGGAGACTATGCCACACTCCACCCAACCCATCTCAAGCACACTCGATTCTGATGATAAAGACTTGTTCATCAGAAACCTAGCCGAAGAACTTAAGAAATTGACTAGCCAAATTCAAGGCATTGAAGGAAGTAAGGGAATTGAAGGGCTGAACTATGAAGATCTTTGCATACAGCCCGATGTCGAATTGCCTGAGGGGTACAAACCTCCTAAGTTCGAGATGTTTGATGGTACAGGGGATCCAAGGGTCCATTTGAGAATGTACTGTGACAAGCTGATTAGAGTAGGAAAAGACGAGAAAATCCGCATGAAGCTTTTCATGAGGAGCTTGAAAGGAGATGATTTGTCCTGGTACATTAGCCAAGATCCAAAGAAGTGGTCGAACTGGGTAAGCATGGCGTCCGACTTTATGGAAAGGTTCAGGTTCAACAGGAGAAAATGCCGGATGTGTTCAATATTCAAAATCTAAAGAAGAAGCCCACAGAAACATTTCGCGAGTATGCTACTCACTGGAGGTCCGAAGCTGCTAAGGTTAGACCTGCCTTAGAGGAAGAACAAATGAACAAATTCTTTGTCCGGGATCAAGACCCACGATGTTATGAAAGGCTGATGATGATCGAGGGCAACAAATTTTCTGACATTATCAAGATGGGAGAAAGGATCGAAGAGGGCATCAAAAGCGATATAGTTATGAACTTTGAGGCCTTGCAAGCTACAAATAAGGCCTTACAATCAGGAGATGTGTCCAAGAAAAGGGACGTAGGAGCCGTAATGGTGGCACAGAGAACCAAATCTCCCGTCAAATACCAAACCTACCCAATGCCTCCACTCACATATCAACCTACTCCAAAATACCAAGCACCCTCACCCTCTTACCAAACTCCACCACCCACTTATCAAACACCTCCACCTCCCTCATATCAGCCTACTTCACGCAGATATTCCCAACCCGTACACGTTTACCAAGCCTACAATGCCCAATCCTCCCACTATTAATCCCCTCCTACACGCCAAAACTTCTCTAGACCTCGACCAAACTTTGACCGAAGGCCTACAAAACAATATACAACTATTGCTGAACCTATTGACCAGTTGTATGAAAGCCTCAGAGCTACTGGTTGTGTCACCCATATCCCTGTTGCAACTCCTGAGAACCCTTCTTAGTGGGTTAATCCAAACAAATCTTGTGCATACCATTCCGGTATGAAAGGACACACTATTGACAAATGTCGTTCTCTAAAAGACAAGATCTAGACTTTAATTGATAACAAGATTATTGTGGCAAATGAACCTTCTCCAAATGTCCGAAATAATCCTCTGGCATACCACAAGGGTGGAGGCATTCATATGATCAAAAATGATTGGGATCCCGAGAGATCGATCAGTTTGATCACAGAAGGTGATGACACAAAGAAACCAATAGTCACTCTTAATCCGATCGTGGTCCAGATTCATCCCTCTGGGGATGCCGAAGTAAATATGCCCGTGCCACTTGAGTTTGAAGCAACATCCTCTGCAAAGACACCAGCGCCAATTGAGGTCGAATTCGTGTCTCCAGCGAATGCATCTACACCATTCGAAGTTGCAGTTTTACCGCCCAAGGTACATGCTCCGTTCGGAGTAAATATAGCCACGCTGATCCCAATGGTGATGTCGACCATGATGCCATTCCACACAAAGGCTATCCCATGGGACTATACAGCCGAAGCAAGAAGGAAAGGAAAGGTTAGGTTTGAAGAGGCTATTGCGGCACAGGTATGATAAGAACTGGTTGAGTTTATACCATGGAACATCTGGCTGAGTCGAGCAAGCAAACCTCTAACCGGCCACCCATCATCGAGATCGGGTCGAATGATCTATGGAGAAAGATACAGGTTAAGGAAAACTCGGTCATCGACCAGCTGAACCAAACACCGGCATAAATTTCCATCCTTGCTTTGTTATAAAATTCTGAGGCACACAAGAATGCCCTGTTGAGGGTGCTGAGTGAAGCATATGTGCCAAGTAACATCACCGGTGGAGAAATGGCTAACATGGTAGGATAGGTATTGGAAATTCACAAGATCACTTTTCATGAAGATAAGCTGCCACCTGAAGGGTTGGGTCACAACAAGGCATTGCACATCACCGTGCAATGCAAAGACTATTTTATCACCAAAATCCTGATCGATGGAGGGTCCAGCCTCAATATTTTTCTGCTGGTAACACTTAGGATGTTTGGTAAGGGACTACACGAGATGAAGGACGGAGCCATCAATGTGAAAGCATTTGACGACTCCCAAAGGTCCACCATTGGGGAGATTAGTCTGTGTTTGCAAATGGAGCCTACTTGGTTCGATGTTGAATTTCAAGTGATAGGCATGCCGGCATCTTACAATCTACTGTTGGGACGACCATGGATTCATGCTGCTGGGATGTAGCATCAACACTACATCAGGCGGTGAAGTTTGAGTGGAATCACTAGGAGTTTATCATTCACGGCGATAGTAGCAATCTTATATACAGTCGCCAGACCATTCCGGCAATCGGAGGCAGAAGAAAGTTAGGTGGAGAGACCTATCACCACATCGAGTGAGTCAATATTGTTGACAAAGACAAATGGTGGGACAACAAGATCGAGAGTATATTGAACTGAAGTGGGTACGAACCTGGCAAGGGGCTTGGAAAGAACCTCTAAGGAATCACTAAGCCTATAAAACTCAAGAAACATAGCACCATTTTTGGTCTGGGATATGAGTATACCTGGGAAGAATTCAACAACTGGTCGCCACCATGGCACGGTCCTTACTATCCGCTGGAGCAGCCAATACCACATTTGGAACAGACTTTCCAGCTGGACGATGTTATCTATGGGTCAGAAGAGGAAGAAGCACTAGTAGCGGTGAAGAACTTGTTCTTTGAAGATAATGACATAGACTATTATGTTGTTCTCGAGGAGGGGGGGAGGAAGGCCTTTCCATACAGGCTGTAAGCAGAGGAGCACGCCTCAATAACTGGACCATCAGGAAAACCAAAGCCCGGCATGCCTCGGGGTAGCAAGGCTTAACAAGCATCATGCATTATCTTTTATTTTTACTAGTTAATTTTTCCTTTCACATTTTTGATTTTCGTAATAAGATCTTCAATGTTCAAAACAATTATGGAATTTATCAAAGCATTTTGATTTTTATTATAAATCAACACTCTTATTATTTTCTCTCATTACTTTACTTATACAGCATTACTATTACTTATCTTGATGAACCAATGACTGTGACATGCAATGAGACAACGCAACAAACGGACATAGATTCAAAAGAAGATGACATACTGGAGGAGATTGTTAAAGAAGTTGAGAATTTTGAAAATAGACCGAAGTCCAACCTGGACGAGACTGAGATTGTTAACCTGGGAGATGCAAAAAACGTCAAAGAAACACGAATTAGCATCCACTTATCGCCATCAGAAAATAAGGAATACACAGAATTTCTAAGAGAATATGAGGACATATTTGCCTGGTCGTATGATGACATGACGGACTTGAGTACATCTATTAGGGTTCACAAACTGCCCACCGATCTGACATGTCCGCTGGTAAAGCAAAAGCTCAGAAAGTTCAAGCCTAATATGAGTCTGAAGTCACTAAGCAGGTCAAAGCTAAGGTTCTCAGGGTAGTAGAATACCCGACATGGTTAGCCAACATTGTGCCAGTACCAAAGAAGGACGGGAAGGTCAGAGTCTGTGTCGACTACCGGGATCTTAATTGGGCCAGTCAGAAAGATGACTTTCCTTTTACCAAACATACATATCCTGATCGACAATTGCGCCTAGCATGAGTTGCAATAATTTGTGGATTGTTTCGCTGGTTATCATTAGATCTGGATGGATGAAGAAGATACTGAGAAAACAACTTTCATTACACCGTGGGGAATGTACTGCTACAAGATGATGCTATTTGGCCTTAAGAATGCAGGGGCCACCTACATCAGGGCCATGACTACCATTTTTCATGATATGATACACAACAAGATTGAGGTGTACTTAGATGACGTTATCATCAAGTCCAAGAAGGCCACTAATCACATGGAAGATTTGAGAAAGTTTTTCAATAGATTGCAAAGGTACAACCTGAAACTGAATCCCGCGAAGTGTACATTTGGGGTTCCTGCTGGAAAATTACTTGGGTTTATTATGAGTCGCCTGGAATAGAATTGGATCCATCAAAAGTCAAAGCTATTAAAGAATTGCCACCTCCAAAGAACAAGAAGTATGCGATAAGTTTCTTGGGAAGGCTTAACTACATCAGCTGGTTCATAGCACAATCTGCAGTTATCTGTTAGCCAATCTTTAAGATGTTAAATAAGGATGCCGCCACCAAATGGACTAATAACTGCCAGAAAGCTTTCGACAAAAGGAAAGAATACCAATCAACACCACTAGTCTTAGTCCCGCCCGATCTAGGTAGACCCCTACTACTCTACATCACAGTACTAGATGGTGCCTTCGGCTGCGTCTTGGGGAAGCATGATGAAACAGGGAGAAAGGAACAAGCCATTTACTATCTCAGCAAGAAATTCACTCCGTACGAGGCCCGTTATTCTCTATTGGAGCACACCTATTATGATTTGACTTAGGTAGCCTAGAAGCTGAGACATTACTTTTACACCTACACTACATATCGCATATCAATGATGGATCCTTTAAAGTATATCTTCCAGAAGCCTATGCCCACCGGCAAACTAGCCAAGTGGCAAATCATGTTGAGTGAATTCAACATTGTCTACGTAACTCAGAAGGCAATCAAGGGACAGGAACTAGCAGATCACCTTGCGGAAAATCTTGTAGATGGAGCATACGAACCACTGAAAAAGTATTTTCCTAACAAAGAGGTATCATTCATAGGAGAAGACATTGCAGAATCCTATGACGGTTGGAGAATGTTTTTTGATAGAGCAGCAAATTTCAAAGGAGTTGGCATAGGAGTCGTCCTGGTATCATAAATCGGTCAGCATTATCTGGTGTCTGCCAAACTCAGGTTCTCCTACTCCAACGATATGGTCGAATACGAAGCCTGCATCATAGGGTTCAAGATGGCTATTGACATGAACATTCAGGAGTTATTGTTGATTGGAGATTCGGATTTACTCATACATCAGGTCCGAGAAGAATAGGCAACCAAGAACTCCAAGATACTCATGTATAGGAATTGAGAAAGAGGTTCACGAAGACGGAGTTCCAACATGTTCCCAGAGTCTATAATGAGTTCGCCGATGCATTGGCTACACTATCATCCATGATATAACATCCAGACAAGAACTTCATTGATCCCATTCCAATAAAGATCCATGATCATCCAGCCTACTGTGCCCATGTCGAAGGAGAAGCAGACGGAAAGCCTTAGTTTTAGGATATCAAGGAATATTTGACAAAAAGAGAGTACCCAAAACTTGCAAATCCTATTTAGAAGCACACACTTCGGAGGTCATCCAATAATTTCTTCCACAATAGAGGAATCCTATATAGGAGGACTCCTGATTTGGGATTGTTGAGGTGTGTCGATGCAAAGAAAGCATCCAAGCTACTAAAGGAAATCCACGTTGGGACCTACGGTCTACATATGAATGGTTTTGTCTTAGCAAAGAAGATACTCCGAGCTGGTCACTTTTGGATGATTATGGAGACGGACTACATCCAGTATGTCCGAAAATGCCACCGCTATCAGATACATGCAGACTTGATAAAGGTACCTCCAAATGAGTTTAATGCAATGAGCTCATCATGGACTTTTGCCGCCTGAGGAATGGATGTTATTGGACCAATCGAGCATGCCGCTTCAAACAGGCACAGGTTTATCCTAGTAGCCATCGATTATTTCACCAAATAGGTCGAAGCAGTAACTAAGAAAGGCATGGCAGACTTTGTCCGTGACCACATCGTTTGCCGATTCGGGATTCCAGAGTCAATCATTACTGATAATGGTTCCAATCTCAACTGCGACTTGATGAGAGCCATGTGTGAAAGCTTCAAGATCAGACACAAGAATTCTACAGCCTACAGGCCTCAAATGAATGGAGTCGTAGAAGCCGCCAACAAAAATATCAAGAAGATATTGAGGAAAATGATAGAGAAGCACAAGTAGTGTCACGAGAAGCTATCATTTTCTTTATTGGTGTATCGCACCACAGTCCGCACATTAACTAGGGAAACACCCTATATGTTGGTTTATGGTACAGAAGTTTTCATTCCTGCCGAAGTAGAAATTCCTTCCCTAAGAATCATACAGGAAGCTGCGCTCGACGATGTAGAATGGGTGAAGAGTCGTTACAAGCAATTGGCTCTTATAGATGGAAAGAGAATGAATGCAGTTTGCCATGGTCAGCTCTATCAGAACACAATGTCCAGAGCCTTCAACAAAAAAGTCAAGCCGAGACAGTTCACACCGGGGCAGTTGGTGTTAAATAAAATTTTCCCGCATCAAGATTAAGCCAAAGGGAAGTTCTCTCCCAGCTGGCAGGGCCTATACATGGTTCATCAGGTTCTGACAGGAGGAGCCCTCATACTCACAGAAATGGACGGAGAAGTATGGCCGAAGCCAATCAACTCAGATGTAGCCAAACGTTACTACGTGTAATTTATATGTTTTCCTATATGATATAATAGAACTACGTCTGACCTGATTCCCGTTTAAGAGGGGATACATAGGCAGCCCTATGGGTTCGGTCACATTTCAATAAAATTTTCATTTCCCCCCGCAATTGGAAACTGGGGCAAAATTTTGAGGAGGACCCTCAAAATTCCAAAGTAATTTCAGCCAATCAATGCAAGCAACCATCAGAAGCATCAACCCATTAAACTGGGGCAGAATTTTGAGGAGGACCCTCAAAATTCCGTAGCAAGAGAGGTCGCAATGTCTTGATCCATATCACAGTCGTCGGTTCATCTAAAAGTTGTTTCTTAATTGTATGCTTATGTCATATTTTTACAAATTCATGCATGTTTATTATCAAAATCGCCTTGTTTAGCAATGCTACCCCCAATGAAACATACCGTATCACCAGATCAAAGCCGAACAGGTCAAGCAGAGCCAGGGGGATTCGAACTAACCTCCCCCCTCTAAAAACTCATGATTTTTCTTTGGATGCAAGCACTGGGATTACGAAAGCATCAGGCATGCTATACACTCACAAGACAAACATTGTTTAGAAATACAATTCTCAGAACTATCGCACTTACCAACATTTGCTATCCACGCATGTCGGGGATATTCCATGTGTCAAAATGTCCCCAGCAATCACGATACCGTAACCTGCTAACAGCTAAGAAAGCTCTATCACCATTTGCCCTTTTATTTCTTGCATAAGGCTACCATTCTGCATTCCGAGACTAAATGCTGTCTCATCTACATTTTTTCTGCATTGCATAAGGCTACCATTCTGCCTTCCAAGGTTAAGCCCTGCCTCCATCTGCATTTTTGCATTGCATAAGGCTACCATTCTGCCTTCCGAAGTTGAGCTCTACCTCCATCTACATTTGCATGGCTGAAAGATCGCCGCCTTATTTACACCTGCATGGCTAAAAAAATGCCACCTCTACATTGGCACGGCTGAAACATCGCCACCTTATTTACACTTTCATGGCTGAAAGATCGCCACCTCTATATTTGCACGGCTGAAAGATCGCCACCTTATTTAAACTTGCATGGCTAAAAGATCGCCACCTTATTTACACTTGCATGGCTGAAAGATCTCCACCTTATTTATATTTGCATGGCTGAAAGATCGCCACCTCTATATTTGCATGGCTGAAAGATCGCCACCTTATTTACACTTGCATGACTGAAAGATTGCCACCTCATTTCCACTTGCATGGCTAAAAGATCGCCACCTTATTTACATTTGCATGGCTGAAAGATCGCCACCTCTACATTGGCATGGCTTAAAGATCGCCACCTTATTTACACTTGCATGGCTTAAATATCGCCATCTATTGCATCTCATAGGCTGAAAGATATCCAAATATTGCATCTCATGGGCTGAAAGACCGCCAAATTATCCAAAGGCGTCATTGTTTGGAGGCACCATTTTCATAGCCCGAGAACACCATGCCATGGCTTGAGGACCCCTTTCAATCTTTTGTATATCATTATTCAAAAGGCATCATGGTTTGGAGGCATCATCCTCATAGCCCGAGAGCATCATTTCATGGCCCGCAAATCCTTTATTATACGCTTCATTATCCAGGATATCATGGTCTAAGGACGTCATTCTAATCGTCCGGAGACAATCCTCATGGTCCGACGGGAAATTATACCATATTTAAATTTACGCATAATATATGCTTGTATTGCTTATTTGCACGAAAACCGACGAGCAACAGTCGTCTCGGCAAGAGCTATACCACTCCAGTTCCTGCAGCCATGTCAAACCGTAACCATTTCTCCGTCCCGAATATTGCGTCCGTTCTTGAAAAGTCTCCATCGGCATACTCCGCTGACGGATCCTAAACTATATATGGCCTGATTCCTGTAGAACCAAGGATATGTAGGCAGCTCAGAAGCCAAGTCACGGCCTAAGCTATCCTCAAACTATTTCGTTCGGTCAAAATTGGTCATCATTTCTTTACCCGAAAACTCTTTCATCCTTCCCGGGTAAAGAGGGGCAGTTGTTGATGTCCAATTTTTCCCTATGTAATTTTAATATACAAAATACTTTCAAAATAGCATGTGCATGCATATATATGTATGTCCAATGTTTTACCTAATTTTTAAATATTTTTTAATCAATTTATTGCCCAATTTTTCGTAAAAATCCAATAATTGTTACCAAAATTATCATTTTGGTGATTCATTTGTTGGATTTTTATTTTTATACTAAAATGTGGATAATATAATTTTTGCATATTTTTACAAGGTCACTTAGTATTTTTAAAGTTAAATTATATGTAATTACAATATTAGCCTTTTTTAGGATTAACTATGTTTATATTCATAAAAATTAGGTCTGGTATTTATAAATAGTTAATTAGGTGCTATTAATAATTTTAGTACCTTTAATTTATTCCCAGAAATTATTTTACTATTTTTTATAAATCAAACAGGGAAAAGTTGCTATTTAAATGTTAGCACCATTTTATTTCAATTTTAGTCCGATTTTGCACCCCAATTGAACTCAATTGAAACTATTTGAACCCCCCCAGCCCAATTCCAGTTTAATCTGACCCAAACCCATCTTCATAACTCGCTCACTCGCCCATTTTAATCTAGGCCATTGATCATTCAGATCAACAGCCAACAACCATCCTTTCCTTTTTTTAATCTCAAACTACCCCCTAACCCTAACCATTTCACACACCCCGCCGCCTCTGAATCCCCTTCTCTCTCAATCCTCTCTCAAACCCTCTCCAACCCTAGCCGCTGACATCAACTACAACCCTAAAAAACTCTCAAATCCATGGCTTCCAAGGTCATTGGAGGCCTATATCCACCTCTCATGGCTTCTACATGTTCGATTAATATGGTTTCAAGGCTAGATCTTGAAAGAGATTGGTCCAAACCTTGGTCGATTTCAGTTTACGGTTGTTCTTCAGTCGTCTCTGACCTTTCTCTAGCTAGACATGGTTATTCGAGTCTGACTCTTGACTCTCCTGCTTAGATCATTGTTTTTCAAAGCCTTTATCACCACTTGGGTTTCCTCTGAAACCCAAACCTTCAAGGTTCTCTCGATTTCTCTTAGATTTGTTTCAGATCTTTGTCTGCTCTGAACTTTTAAGCATTTTTCTCGAAGTTTCTTTTAAACCTCCGCTTTCAAAACTCCTTATCCTTCTGATTAAGGTTCTATTAAGTTATTTCAAAACCTTTCTTTGATATGTTTTGTTGTGTTTGCTCGTATGTTTTGTTGTGTTTGCTCGTATTATCCTTCTGCCTGAGTTTGCATGTTAAAACCCCTAATTTCTTTTAACTGTTTATTAAATGAAGGTTTGTTTGCCTGAGTTTTTGTCCGATCTATCTATTTATCCTCTTTTTAAAACCCTTCTATTATGGACAATCTTACGGTTTTGGGTCTGAGACCGTTCACTTAAGTGCAGAAGTTCTTTTCGAAATCTCTTGTTCCCTTTGTGCGATTCTTCGGATGCTAGGTTTCTATCTTCTCTTTAACTCGCCTATGTTGAAAGCCCTAAAATTTCTAGGTTTCTTCATTTGATGTTGTGACTGGCCTGTTCTTGTTTGAGTTTCTGCGACTATCTCGCTTCGAATGTGTTTCTACTGAGTTCCTTATGCCTAATTTACATCAGCTCTATGTGCTTGTGTTCGTCTTGACTGTTCAAGACTTGCCTCTTTGCTTTCTATGTTTGGTTACTCATATCTCACTCTATTTATATTCTAAAACAAGTCTCATGACTCTCTCTTTGATTGGCTCTGAGCTCCCTATTTCTTGGCTTGATTTGAAAACTTCTCTTTAGACTTTTGATTCTCCTATTTTAACTTGGTTTATTTTCTTATTCATGGGAACGCATGATACTCTCCTTAAATTATTAATTTTGAATCCTTGATTCCCTGATTTACCATGTGCTGATTTTCGATTGTCTCCTGTTCTGCAACTTTATTGTGTTTTCTTACCTTATTTGGTTAACCAAGTATTCTACTGATTCTTCATTTGTTGTTTCCTTAATTGAACCCCTATGTACTTACCCCTAATTGTCAATTCTGTACATGATGCTCTACTTGATTTCTTTCCTTAAACATTTTCTGCCCATTATCGTTGGTTGATTGCCCCTTAATTAAAGGAGTACTTGCATTGATTTGATCCTTATTAGTACTTGGTTCCATAATTACTATACAATTGTAATTCTTTCCTTATTTTACATGGTTTCTAACTACTATATATACATACTCTCTCATTAACAGAAACACACGAACACTTTTAATTCTGAACTCACACTTACACTCAAAACACTCTCTCTTGCTTTACTACTTATATTGTGGCGTGTTTAGCTATCTGAAAGCCAAAGCTATATTTCAAAGTCCTGCTACCTTTCTTTACTACATTTTGCTTCTTTGAGCTGGTATGTTCTAATTAAGTTTTCAGTATCAACAACAACATGGTTACTTAATGTTCTTGCATTCTTGGCTGCCTACTGCTTGTATCTATTTTAGTACCTTTATTTAGCATGCTTTAATTTCTTTTCTCCTGTTCTGAATCAATGCGTTATGAATCCTAAATCCCTACCCCAATGTGTTTGATACTTATGGTTTGTTTGGGGCATGACATCATCAAATTTTGCTGAACATGACTCCAACTTGGTCTTCCTGGGATCATAACCTCCATGTAACCCTTATATGTTTTGTGTTCTGGTTGATTTACAAGCATGCCAGCAAACCTATTGATGTGCATGCTCAGAATTAACTCATGCCTAAGTATATAGGAGTTCGGAACCAAAATGTTGTTATTTTGGACTCAAAAGATACAAATAAGTGTAAACAAAAGTGACCATAATATATATAATGCCAGAAAACCTGGCGCTATATAATAACGGTAACTGACCGTTAATATATAGTTTCAGGTTTTCTAGCGTTATACTGACACACTGATATAGCGCCAGAAAACCTGGCGTTATACCCTTTTTTTCCTGACCCCAGCAATAATATCAGGGTACAATAATTCAAAAGCATATAGTGCCAACTTATTTGGCATTATATATGTAAAACAAATCTTCCCGACTCTCCATTTTCTATATAAATAGGTTAGAATTGCATAGAAATGCATTCAAAAAACTTTTTAACTCTTGTTGCTCTTGTTTAAACGTCTATTGTTGTTAAATTCTACAGCATTTTTTTATTATGTCTGAAAAGCGTAGGATAAGAGTTTCATTATATTGGGGTGGTGAGGTTGTGATGGAGAATAACTCCGTGGGCTACAGTGTACCTGCTAAGTGTCATGTTAAATTGCCACTGACAATGGAGTACGATACATTGATATCGTTGTTATGCAAAAAAAATGAGTGTGAGGAAACGTTCGGTGATACTTAAAGTAACCGGAAGATATACGTATTCCGTCACTCCGCAAGGGGTTGCTTTTTACTCGGAGTTTAACATCGACGATGATGAAACTTTTCTTGATTTTTTGAGGACTCCGGATGAATGTCGGGATTTTCTTGTAATCACAATGTTGGAGATGTACGTGAAGGTCGAAGACGTTCCAAAAAATAAGGTTGTGCGTAGTAGAGATAACCCCCAGTCATCGGGTGGTTATTCTGGAACAGTTTTTGCCGGACAAGTTCCGGATGAAAGAGTTATCTTTGATTTAAACTTATCACCACCGATGAATGAGCAGGGAGAAAATAATTTATACCCTGCTTTCCATAACTCACAAGACGAGTGGTAAATTTCAATTTTCATTTGTGTTAATTATGTATATTTTTATTATACTGAATTTGTATTAATGCTCACATATTTAATAGAGGATACCGACCGGATATGAATTTTACAAGTGGCCCATCCGGTAGTCATCACCTAATTGATAACGTCCATCATGGAATTTCATCAAATTACGACTTGTAAGTGAAGTGGTTTACGCAAAATATGGAAATCATTTATTAATTTAGTAGCTTATATTTTTGTTGGTTGTGCAGTGAAAACGAGCAAGTTGAACTCACTCAATTGCCCAAAAATGATGTATTACATCGGGACCTGGAAGATGCACAGAGTGAGGAACAGAACAGTGATTACGATAACAATGCGGAGGAATCCGAGGATGAGACACCCTTTGCTCGTGAGGATGGTGATGCAGCAGATGAGGAGGAAGGACCTGATTTGAAGAGAGACCCCCCTAGACGAAGAGTGTATGAGTTCGAAGTGCCATTTCATTCAAGAGAGATTCCTTACATTGATAACTTGCCAACCGTGCCGGATGTGGAAGCTCTCATAAGGGATTTTGATGAAATCCAGACATCAATGTGGGATGATTCTAGATCAACGGTGCTTGCAAAGGGGATGCTTTTTCCTGATAAAGCGCGCCTAAGCAGGGCTTGTAAAATGCACAACGTAAAAGACTGTCATGAGATGCAAGTATCGGAGTCAAGTCCGACGGTATACAAGGTTGTTTGCCGCAGGTGGTTTTGGCCATGTAATTGGATGCTGCGTGCGACCAAGAAGAAGACAGGTATGTGGAAAGTGGGTAAATACATTCCCACCCACACATGCGAAATGGACACATTTAACGGGAATCACTTCAACTTAGATATTGACTTGATTTCTCTTGTTCTTATTCCACACATTGAACAGTCCATAAGGTATAAAATCAAAGAGTGCATTACATCTGTCCAGCAGAAATATGGCCATACCATTACTAAAAGAAAGGCATTTCTCGGGCGCAAACGAGCGTTTGAAATAGTGTATGGTAATTGGGATAAGTCATTTGCAGGTCTGCCTAGGTACATGGCTGCACTGCAGCATTTCAACCCCGGGACGGTTGTTGAGTGGAAGCTTGAGCGAAGTGCAGGTAAACCAGAATATATATTCAATTACGTGTTCTGGGCGTTTAAACCAGCAATTGATGGTTTTTCACATTGTCGCCCTATAATATCCATAGACGGCACCCATGTCTATGGAAAGTACGATATCAAGCTATTAATAGCCGTGGCAGTAGATGCTAATGGACAGATATTTCCTCTAGCTTTTGCTATTTGTGCCAATGAAAGCCAAGAGATGTAGACATTATTCTTGAACCATATGAAAGAGCACGTTGTGAAACAGCGTTCCGGTATCTGTCTAATATCTGATCAGCACGGTGGTATCTTAAGTTCTGTGGAGAACTTGCCTGCATGGAAAGAACCTTATGCCTACCATCGTTATTGTGTTAGGCATCTGAAAGCCAATTTCCAGAAGGCATATCCCAATAAGGATCTGCATGATTTGATGTGGATGGCAGCAACAGACCACCAACAACATAAATTCCGGAGGCACATGGAATATATCAGGCAAGAAGACGAGGCAGCCTATCGTTGGTTAATGCGACATGACCCTGAAAAGTGGACTTTGCATGCGGATGGTGGTAGACGATGGGGAACTCTGACTACAAATGTGTCAGAGTCTTTCAACAGGTTATTAAAGTCGGCAAGAGGATTTCCTGTCACAGCCACGGTGCGGATGTCGTTCAAGCAGATGGCGGAGAGGTTTGTTGAAAGATCTGCGGCTGCAACATCATTGATGGAAAAGGGTGTTGAATTTATGCCTGTGCCGATGATGAGATTTGATAAATACAGACGACGAGCACATTGGAATTCATTTTTGCAGTATGATAATGAAAGAAATATTTTTGAAGTTCGCACCGCTATCCATCAAAATCGGGGTAATAATGTGCATACTGTAAATGAATCTGCAAGGTTATGCTCTTGTGGAAATAGTCCATCTACCACATGCCTTGCTCACATGCCATCAAGTGCTTTCAACAAGTTGGTTTAGGTGCAACCAACTATGTTGATCGACAATATAGTGTTTCCAAGTACCTAAACACATATAGTGGTCAGTTGCAGCCACTGGGTGCTGAGAATTATTGGCCTCCTGAACCATTTAAAATGGTGTGTAACAAGTCCTATTTACGTAAAATATAGGTGCAGAAGAGAACACATATATGGAACCAAATGGATGTTAGTGATACAGTTTATGTATGAAAATGTGGTATATGCTCGCAAACAGGACACGACCGTAGAAAATGTCCTTTGGGTGGCAACAGTAATCAAGCTCGGGGTGGGTGTTCTTCTAGTGTACCTACCTACCCGTGAGTTGATGTTGTAATAATTAGTTATTATGTGTATGTTGGTTGATTTATGAAATAAAATTATATTTGTAATAAAATGATGCTTGTAATAATGTCCAGCACATTACCACTCTTCTTTTTCACCTTTTTTTCTTTTTCTTTATTTTACCTCTATGAATATTTAAATGTAACATGAATTTCAATAAAGTAGTCTTGTTAACATCATGATATTTAACACGCAAAATATAGCACCATTATACCTGGCGTTATGTGTGTGTTGTCTTGTCGAACTGAAAAAGCTGACCAGATGACATAAAGTAGACTTGTCAACATCATGATATTTAACACGCAAAATATAGCGCCATTATACCTGGCGTTATGTTTATGTTGTCTTGTCGAACAAAAAAATCTGACCAGCTGACATAAAGTAGTCTTGTCATCATCATGATATTTAACACGCAAAATATAGCGCCATTATACCTGGCGTTATATGTGTGTTCTCTCGCCTATAAATAACGGGCTCATTGTAGTCATTTTGTGTGCTCAAAAATTTACTAAACGCAAATATTTCATTAAAAGAAAGATATTTTTTAACTAAAAGGAAATATTTCACAAATGGCTCAACCTCGTCCACCAATGTGTTACTGTGGAAAGAATGCGTGATGCAAAGTTGTTGGGAAGGTCGTGATGTTGGACGCCGCTACTGGGAGTGTATGAACCAGTTGTACAAGGTTCCCGGCGAACCTATGTGTGAGTTTGATGAATGGGCTGATGAACCATGTTATCAGGAATGCTACAGAGAACAACTGCAAAGTCTTCATAATATGTGGTTAGGCCAACAGGGAGAACAAAGAGAAAGCAATAGAATTATTACATAAATGAGAGAGAAACTAAAGGAGGTAGGAGGTTAAAAATGGAGAGCAGAATGGAATTGTGCAGCACAGAAGGAACGAAAAAAAAATATAAACGGGAACTTGCGGAGGTGAAGGCGAGAGTGAAAGAGTTAGAAGAAGAAAAATAACAAATGGAACAACGATTTAAGTGGTTGGAGCGGAGAATAAATGGCAGCCGGGACTAAACATTGGCCTATATGTGTTTAGTGTATTTTTCATATTTCATGTAAACTACGTATTTGGCACGAAATAATAGGTATATAATTAATTATAACAGAAAACATACCAGAGCCTCATGTCTCCCGGCATATGAGACGTACCGACCTTCTTCCTGATGAACTGGGTTCCCAATAAAAAGTTGGGAAACAGTGCGGTACAATGCCATATAACCTTCAATAGGAAAGTGCTGCGGAGGTGGGGTCAAGTCACCTCGCCTGTCCCAAATAGCCAGCTGAGCATTAAGCCAGTCAATAAATGTGTCATCCACCCTGGACCGATCATCCCTCTCATAATGTAAAGGATGTCATGCAGGCGGAGTCGGTATAGGCTGCGGCAGGCCAAACTGACGAGAAACCCGCTCTGAGGCATGATGCTTCACAATATCGAGGCATGTGAAAGGGACAGAAGCCCTCCAAATATGTCATCCAAACGTACAATACGCTGGAAGGGTACCTATCACCTCCTCGCTATACGGCGTCCAGATGAACTATCAAATAACAACACAAACCGTTAGTATGCGTAACACTAAATTAAACAATAACTGGTACGTTTAGTTAGATATTCACCTGTGCGTCCTCCAGCAAATCCAACACATCCCTGATGCGGGGGAGATTATGATGGGCATCATACTCTCGTGCAAGTCTACGACGCATAACCCACCTACAAGCTAGAGGGAGATCCGGAATGTCTACATTAGCTGGTAGCTGTGGTAGAGGTAGCCAAAGCTGCAAAAATCGCTCCCAGACCCAAACCTAACATAGAAAGTTGATGTATAGTGTCAGATAAACTATAACTAGGTAGATTTGTAACTACCGGACATATTCGTTGAATATGTTGTCACCTGTAGAAGCGGCAGGAAGCCACAAACATCTCTTTGTGTGCCCATGGAAGCCCGGCACATCTGCCTGTACAAAAATGAGAGGACAGCACCACCCCAGTTGTAGCTGGTTGTATCCTCGAACCGGGTAATATGATGCAGAAAACGGAGGCTGACTAGGTTCCCCAAAGTGTTCGGGAACAAGACCCCCCCCCCAAATAGAAGGAGCAGCAACAGCCTCGTATATCGCTGCACATCCACCTCCTCTGACTCGTCGGTGATAGTATCGTGGAGCTGCACCAGG
>MU789341.1:57293-70342 GCA_026770625.1 Nicotiana glauca
AAAAAAAAACACAAACCGAAATATAACACATACAAATCAAATAATATGCATTATTATAAAAGTTTCAACTTAAAATAAATCGAAATACCTCGATTTGGAATTTTCCGAAATCAAATAGATCGAAATTTTGACTCCGAAAGCGTTAACCAACAATAACAAGAAGCTGTACTCGAGTGTGGGACCTACGTTCTTCGAGTTTTATGTGCCGGGGGGACCCAAACAAAAAAAATTTATATTGGCGGACAGATTACAGTGGGGGGGACCAAGGGTGGGAGTAAAATATTTGAAGAAGGAAGGCGACGGGTGAAGAAGATGGAGGGGTTTTTTATTAAGGGGTATAACGCCATGTTTTCTGGCGCTATATCAGTGTGTCAGTATATAACGCCAGAAAACCTGGCGCTATATAGTAACGGTGCAGTTACCGTTATTATATAGCGCCAGGTTTTCTGGCATTATATATATTATGGTCACTTTTTTTTCACTTATTTGTGTCTTTTGAGTCCAAAATAACAACATTTTGGTTACGGACTCCTACCCTTGCAATGGATTCCCAATCCCCTGCCCCCTTTGGTGTGAAATTATCAACTCTTTAAAATATTAATGGTTGTCTCCCATCACCCTTTACCTTTTCCTTGTTCTCTCAGCCTTTAAAACTCAGTTTCTGCACTTCCACTCTCTCTTAGACTTAGGTCTTGCGCCCCCCCCCCCCCCCCCCCCCCNGGCTGGCATTTCCACACTGCACTTGTCCCCATTATAGTGATGTAATTTGGGTGTGAGCATTGCCCGGGGTCCTATTAAGGCTCTTAGGGAACTCTGACACGCTCAAGCTTGAGAAAGCTTTGAAGTAATGGCATCTTAAGGTAGTTATTCCATAGCTCAGGAGGAACAAGAATCGGGCCTCCTCTAGTTGTAACTTTATGTATTTTGATGTAATTTAATATTCTTGGTTTGTAATAATTTTTAAAAAAACGTTTGGGGTTGGCTAGTGAAAAGGGTTGGGTATTTATGCATGTTAAGGGTAGAAACCATGCCTATAGGATTATTTTAAATTTATGCAGGTTCAAACTGCATTTAGAAATCATGTCTATAGGACTTCTTGTTCAACTTCACATCTAGATCACCTGCCTATAGGGATCATCTAAAATTTTGTGCATTTGTCACCGCTTATATGTCATGTTTTGGGGCCCAAGTGGTTATAATCCAGTAACGCGTTAAAATCAGTAACATATAGAAATCATGCCTCTAGGGGTTCATAAGTAAAATCATGTTCGTTTCTATTCACATGCAGTGTTAGGTATCATGTCTATAAGGACCTAAAATCGGTAACGCATAGAAATCATACCCATAGGGATTCTTAAATAATTCTGACTCGCTTCATTCCCACTCAATGTTAGATATCATGTTCATAGGGTTTAAATCAGCAATAATAAATGCCATCACCTGCAAAATCTGAAACTGGTCCATTTTAAAATCAGTCTATTCTGAATCAGTAATAGATATCATGTTTCTAAGGTCTCACCTAAACATTTAGGCAAGCCTTAGACAATATAAATACAACAATCTCCTCTTCCCTCAAGTATATTTTTAGAATCAGACCTTACTCATTTGTTGAAGTCGTGCTATTGGATTGTTTTTGTTTGGAGGAGGTATACTTGAGCCTTATATGTTTATGTGTTTCCCCTCTAATGTGCAGTCTTTATATGTTTTGTATGTCGCTTTAGAATTTTTACCTTTGAAACTTCAAATAAGCCTAATATCCCTTTTAGGATTAGTATCCCTAAGTGCCTCCGGGATTGATAGGAATGGGACGGTCAATAGCATGCAATAAGTAATCGAGACCAATCTGCACTTTGATACCTTAACGGGGTGGGAAGGGTGGATATGGATATGATGACCACGCGATAATGTCACGTGTAGCCCCTCATTGAGGAGTGATTACTGGACATTGTGTGGGATGATCCATATTTTTAATAAACCTAGGATCCCACCTTTATTCTTTATTTCTTTTAGCATTGTAATTCCTTATTTAAAAATTAGCTCTTTTAATTATTCTTTCAAACTGTCTACTTCCGAACCATTATGCATTGAAATCCCCTCTTATTTGAGCCTTATCTGCTTATATGTTAATTGCACCCCAATTCACAATAACTGTCTGGCCGGGAACCACACTAGTGGATCCTGAGGGGTGTCTAACACCTTCCCCTTGGGATAATTTCAAGCCCTTACCCAATCTCTGGTTATTCAAACAAACTTAGAGTTGAATCTCTATTGGTATCCTAATCACCTTAATCATTAGGTGGCGACTCTTCAAATGCAGACCAAGTTCCCAAAAGGAACGAGTTGCCCCTCCAATTGTCATAAACTCGATTTAGCGAGAAAAAGGGGGCGCGACACTAGTCCCAAAATACATTACGGACTTGTTCAAGGCCTCAAATCATATCAAACAACGCTAAAATCATGAATGGACCTCCAATCCAAGCTTTATGAACTTTAGGATTTCAAACTTCTACTTTCGACGTTTAAACCTAGCAAATCACGTCCGATTGACCTCAAATTTTGCACACAAGTTATATTCGACATTACGGACCTACTCCACTTTCGGAATTGGATTCCGACCCCGATATCAAAAAGTCAAACTCTCGATCAAACTTCTCAAAAACCTTCTAATTTCTATATTTAGCCAAATAACTTCAAAATGACCTACGGACCTCCGAATTCACTTCCGATTCCGCTCCCAAATCCAGAATTACCATACAGAGCTATGCCCAGATTCGAAATCCCGAACGGACATCAATAACACTGAAATGTACTTCAACCCAAACTTATGAAAGTTCTTCCAAAATTCTAACTTCTACAATAGGCTCCAAAACGCTTCCGGGTCATCCAAACCTGATCCGGGCATACGCCCAAGTCCGAAATCATCATACGGACCTGCTGGAACCCTCGAATCCTGATTCCTAGGTCGTTTACTCAAAAATTCAATCCTAGTTCATTCTTTCAACTTAAAGCTTCCGAAGTTAGAATTCTCTTTCCAAATCCACTCTAAACTTCCCAAAATTCAATTCTGACCACGCGTACAAGTCATAATACCTCAAATGAAGTTGTTCATGGCCTTAAACTGCTAAACGGCGCGCTAGATCTCAAAACAACCGGTCGGGTCGTTACATTCTCTCCCACTTAAACATACATTCAGCCTCGAACGTGCTAAGAACAGTGTTGGGGTTGTCCAAAATCATTGTTTAACACCTCGAGCACCTACTTGTGCTACCAGAACTCAGTTGGGCACCCTATCTCGATTAACTTGAAGATATCCGTTTTCACTTAAGCAAGTAAGCCTTAGAGCCCAATTCCATCATCCGGAATTCTCTGCCAGGCTTGTTCCAATATACGCTTACCGTATCAATAACTACATGTAGCATCAAAACATGACTGCGTACCTTAGCTGAATTCACAACTTGCACCACTTTACTTACAGCACCACAATAACATTCTCCGATCAAACACTTCAAAATTCCACAAATCTGATGCTCTCATTGCACTTCATGACCTACATAGGTCTTGCTCTAATTCTTACAATACCGTCATGACGGAAGAGATGTGTAAAAATTCATAACCAACTGCCGAATCAACAAATCATTGGGTAAATACCCTGACAAGAACCATCACCTTATCCCGAACCAAATAATGGTCTTAGCTCCTTAATATACTCCATATAATCAGATTGCACTAGTGCTAAATCCAATGATCTCGTCTCACCCAGTACGAACTGCTCAGGCAATAAGCCATCCCTAACATGATCAAAACTCTCATATGATGCCACAATGTGCCAACAGGTTACCAATTCAAACGCGATACAAAAAGAAAAAACGAACTCTGAAAAGGGAATCCAATTACCCCGCTCGCGAATCATACATGCGACGCGGCCACACAGCTAATATGAGTTTTCCTTAGAAAAATAGGAAACAAAACACATAAAAACAAATATAGGAAACTGTACTCAACATCACATTGTTGTGGCATGCAACCCGATGCACACATATAACTTACATAAGGAGATACACATCGATCTAAGTTGCTCATTACAACAAAATACTGTATATCGGTCACAAGCACGCTAGGTGCATAATACTATCCCTGGGGAGACATATATCACCATAAGCTAACAAACTCAAGCGCAACTGAGGTGTGATATATGTTCTGAAACTAAAGAGCCATCCTGCTCATATAACACCATCGCTACGCGGAACCTTAACATATAAGAAATTTACCAAGCCTTCTCACAACTCACATGGCGCAATATAGCATCACATGAAATAGTTGACGACAAAATAATACCCCGACTCCTCTTCCATCAGGAGCGCATTGCTGAAATGAACACATTTGGACTGATATAGACCTTATATTCACATTTAAATCCATCCACATACCTCAAGTTGATTTTGATTGCACTGAACTAGGCTAATAACCTTTCAAATATCCATAATCACCCCCATCTTACTCATAACACACAAGTACAACCATCATGACCGAAGTAATCCTCCACAATCCATAACCCAATAAACTGAGTGCCCTCTAGGCACCAATTCTCAATTTAACGACATCACTACAATCGTCATACTTGGTTTAACTCTTCAATCAATCAAGTGGCTACATGCCACACTTATACAACCCTCCCGTAGGCACGTTCCCACAAACTTCCGTAACAGATAATAGGTCTGCACATCCAAACCAACGGTCGTACTCACGCTGAAAAGCGATCAAGGATCCTTAACTAGGATGCAAAGCCTTTACACAAAACACTGATCTTGGGTAACGCTGAAGACAATACTAGCTTGCTTTAAACATCGGAACTCATTTCCTGCTCATCTGAGCTCGTGACATCCTTGCCAACACCGAACAACAACCTTGATCCTCACTTCAAATTCCATACCACTCTCTGCACCCAACATGCCAATATATGATAGAATATGATTTTCATCATAACTCCAGAACCACTAATAGATTAACACTTCATCATATAAAACTTTTTACTTAACTCATTCCAAGAGAACCATAGCAACACACGAGTGAATTCTCATAATCGTAGAATATGCAAATCTCTAAGTAGTGGTCTAAGCCACCACAGCCCTTCCGGGATCCGCCTATATGTAACAGGCCATAACAGTAGGATACTTCTGAATAACATCGATTACGGCGGTCGACAAGCCTCACACGTACTAACACGACTCACTTGCATAACTTGATCACGTTGAAAGAACTGATCACTACCACCAATATGCCAATTCAACTATGGCTAACCAACCTATCTTCTTCCAATTTATCCTTGATTGCCTTAGAAATAATAACTCCATTCAACACATAACACACTTCACTCGCACTCATCCCGAGAGACCGTGAATCACGAAACCATGCTGCCTCAAATCCCACAAACCATTTCAGACCTCCCAATCGCTGCATTGCAGGTCAAAACATCATAGAACCTTCTGGGCACCTTCTTATGAGCTGCTACAAAGCTTGATTCTTAACCGTACCTATGGGATCGAAATCATTAGGCACCACACTTTACCCATTTGAATCCTCTAGGACCATTTTTAAGAGCCACCCGCTCTGACTTGGTCCCGAATATAATCAATTCCAAGGCTCCACTGGCATATGAACACCCATCTCAATAAAGCGCTTGATTGAAACCCTTCCCTTGTAAATCACCTCTATACAAAGCATAAATCCTGAATCTTCCCAAATCATGAACATGAGTTAATAAGACCAACTATAACACACATTTATCAATTCCCTTGCTCAAATTACCACTTATGTTCTTTTTCTATTGCTGAAATATCCCATCAATATGCTAATAACCAGAAACCCCGCAAGAAGATAACCATACAACCCAATCGCAGGCGGTGAGAGACTCTCACTTAGCTTGAAGCCATTATTACACAACTCTGAAATTCACCAGGACTCCTTATCTCTTATTGACATAACCATGCGCGATCGACCGCAAAAATTCTAGGAATCTTTTTGTAAAACCCCTTTTTTATACTCTGAATCATCAACCACATTCGCACGACTGATCTCCTTGCAGTATAACCACTAGATTTTTTGCAAAAGCTTCGCTAACCACACGACCGCTAACCTGCTCATAGGGAATAACCCACCTGAGTCTGAGCTCACTCTTTAGCTGCACAATTCCATTCCCCCGGTGGATATCAATTACATGCGCGGAATCATCCTTCCAATTCAAAGTCATGTTGAATCCTCCTTCATATCAAACAGCCCTTCTTCGTCATATCAAATCTCTCGTCGTATAATAGCTGATATTTCAAATTAAGTCTATAGACCCAGCCACTGAATCCACATACTGCTTTGCCACTCTCCCACTTTGGGCAGACTCACTTCTTTAAGAAACTACTCGACCTCCACTTCTTACACCTGGCCTTCTGGAAGTTTAACCCCCGCATGACACTTCCTACACGTCTTTCCTCATCCTTTACTGCTCAGCTAATGGCTTAGATCGAAATCTATCTCGGTAGCATTTGAACCAATAGACTGCTATTCACTTTTAAACCTTTCCGAAGATCATCCTTCTGGAGCTGTTAGTATTAGGAATACACCTTCAATCATGTACCACCGCACCCCGTGATCTCTGACAGTCATTTCTCCAATATTATTTCACATTATCCTGCTCCAAAGGCGAATCGCAGAAGACCATAACACCGGCGAATTTAACACGCTCAATCGAGGACGACGATACCACGTCGGAGATGAAAATTCCACCTTACTTGAAAACGCCAAGTCTCGTTGCTCCATCGATCCAAATCTGGACATTCATAGACCAACTTCTTTCCCCTGCCGGAAATGAAATACTGAATCGTAGAATCATATGCTGAGAGAACTTCCTTCCAAATATTTCACTCCCCTAACATATAGGCAAGTACAATGTCATCATATCAATACTGTGCGATAACTATTCATGAGCAATCATAGCAACATGTGCATAGACTCAAAGCTCTCAGGAATAGTGTTACTGAGCTGAAATGACAAGATATCCTTCTACAAGGCAACGACAATAGCCCAATCAACCATGCAGGGGGAAAAATCCCCATCCACATCGGTAGTACTATCACAATTCTTCAATTCTCGATTTATAATAAGCGTCTCGCATCGCATAAGATTGAATAGGAAGGAATTAAAGGTATAAGCCTCAAGGAATCAAATCGCACGATGAGGAATCAAGAAGGAAAGTACTCTTAATAGTCTTGCAGCCTCCCGAAGATAAGTACAGACGTCTCTGTACTGATCCGTGAGACTCTACTAAACTTGCTCATGAATCGTGAGACCTAAGGGTACCTAGTGCTCTGATACCATGTTATCACGATCCAAAATCCACTAGGAGTCGTGATGGCGCCGGACACCGCTGTCAGGCAAGCCAACCAAAATACTTAATTAAATTCTCGTTTTAAATATTTCCGAAATCACTTCTTTAATACGTTTAAACAATACATAGTAAATTCCACTGAATAAATAATGAAATATTTAACAAGTTTTAAAATTCTGAATAAACCCATAGACATCCCCAGAACCTGGTGTCACAAGTGCATGAGCAATTTTTAAGAAATAATATAATACAACAACCGTCCGGAATACAAATTGGACAGAAAGTAAATACAATACGCTGAAAGAGACTATACTAGTTGTGGGTCGCCTCGAGAAATGCAGCTCACCTAGTCCCCGTATCATCCATGCTGCTACACCCAGTAGGCCACTAGAAGTACATGTGCATGTGCAACAAAAATGCACAGCAAGTGTATCATGAGTACTAAAACAACGTGTACTCAGTAAGTATCTTGTCTAATCTCGAAGAAGTAGAGACGAGAGGTCGACTTCGATACTTACTAATGGTCCAGTAATGTTATATCAATAATATATTAAATCATGAATTTTTATGAACATGATTTTAATCCAATGGAATGAAACAAGTAAATAATTCTTTCTTTTATAGGAAATTTCCAAATTCCTTTTTGTCATTTATACAAATATTTTCAAGCCGGGAAAAGGCAATAACAACTTTAATAAGTTCAAGGCAAGCAATACAAGCATGCGCAAATCATACAGAGGGCGTACGGCCCGATCCAATAATATTTAAATTGTGTTGCCAGAGGGTCGAATGGCGCGAACCATAGATGCTCTATTACCCCACTCGCGAATCATACATGCAACGCGATCAAATTTAAATAAACAATTACCATGCTCACGAATCATGCATGCGACGCAGGTACATATAAAAATACATGCTCAAACAGCCGATTAAGAATTTATCGGGGAACATTTATCCAAATAAAAGCCAATTCTCTTTTAACGATTTAAGAAAATGAAGTTTAATCCTTTTAGAAATTCATTTACCAATTCGATAGAATTTAAGAAATTCAACTGTCAATAAGATTACAGATATTCCAAGTATAGCATGCTTTTGGGTCCTAGACTACCCAGACTTACACATATTAGTAGCTACGCACGGACTCTCATCACCTCGTGCGTACGTAGCCCCCACAAATAGGAGCACATAACCAATTATTTCACCTATGGGGACAATTACCTCTTACTAGGTTAGAAAGGAGACTCACCTCGCTCCAAAAATCTATAACTGGCATTCCACGCCCTTCCGAAGACTCGTATCGATGTTAAATGCTCCAAAACTAGCCAAATATTATAAAAATCCATTAATATACGATAAACTATTCGTATTAATCCAATTTATAACAATCCTAACCCCGATCGAAAAGTTAACCAAAACGCCCTCGGGCCCACGTGCCCTGATTCCGAAAATTTTTGAAGACTAAGCTTACCCATAACCCCACGAACATAAATATATTATTTACTCTCAATTTCATACCCAAATTCGTGGTCAAATTCCAAAAATATAAATTTTCTAGATTTTCTCTCAAACCCCTAGTTTCTACCAATTTCATGCTCAAATCCGTACATAACAATGTATTTAACTCAAGATAGGTAGGGATAGTTTACTTATCGTTGATGATGAAAATCCCTCTTGAAACCCTCCAAGAATCACTCAAGCCAAGAAAATATGAGAGAATATGGCCAAATCCCGATTTTTAAAACACTCACTGCCTCCAGTCCTTTCCACACATGCGGTCACTTGGCCGCTTCTGCGGTTCCGCAGGTGCGGTTCCAATACCGCTTCTGCGGTCCTCCTTCAGCTGCCCCAACCCGCTTCTTCACCGCACAGACCGCAACTGCGATCACGCAGGTGCGGCATTTCCTTCGCACCTGCAGCCTCTGATCCCTTCACTTCCAACCGCTTCTGCCGCACGACAACTGCTCTTGCGGCTCCGCACCTGCGGCCCTAGACTCGCAGGTGCGGTTACACCAGCAACCAGCATCTTCAGCCTTCTCCAAAATTTCATTTTCGATCCGTTAATCACCCGGAATCCACCTGAAGCCCCCAGGACCCCAACCAGTCTCAAAACACATTACGAACTTGCTCGAGGCCTTAAATCACATCAAACAACGCTACAATCATGAATCGACCTCCAATCCAAGTTTATGAACTTTAGGATTTCAAACTTCTACTTTCGATGTTTAAACCTAGCAAATCACATTCGATTGACCTCAAATTTTGCACACAAGTTATATTCGATATTACGGACCTACTCCAACTTTTGGAATCGGATTCCAACCCCGATATCAAAAAGTCAAACTCTCGATCAAACTTCTCAAAAACCTTCAAATTTCTATCTTTAGTCAAATGAATTCAAAATGACCTACGGGCCTCCGAATTCACTTCTGATTGTGCTCCCAACTCCCGAATCACCATACAGAGCTACCCCTAAACTCGAAATCCCGAACGGACATCGATAACACTGAAATGCACTTTAACCCAAACTTATGAAAGTTCTTCCAAAATGCTAACTTCCATAACATGCGCCAAAACGCTCTCGGGTCATCCAAAACCCGATCCGGACATACGCCAGGTCCGAAATCATCATACGAACATGCTAGAACCCTCGAATCCCGATTCCGAAGTCGTTTACTCAAAAACTCAATCCTAATTCATTCTTTCAACTTAAAGTTTCCGAAGTTAGAATTTTCTTTCCAAATCCACTCCGAACTTCCCGAAATTCAATTCTGACCACGCCTACAAGTCATAATACGTGAAATGAAGTTGTTCATGGCCTCAAACTGCTGAACGGCGCGCTAGAACTCAAAATGAGCGGTCGGGTCGTTACATCAGCAAACACCAGAATTCCATCGGTATTGCACCCTCAATGGACACATGGATTTGTGTCAAACACATAGATTTGTGTCGGTTTTAGTACCAAATTTGTGTATTTATCCTGCTTACATTCTAAACTCATGTAGAACATTGAGGCATATCATCTACATATGTGTATTCATGTATTTTACACATATATAGGACTTGATAGTTGGTTAGGATTTGGATTGATGTAAAGTTTGGGTCTTTACTACTTGTAGTATATCTCCTTTATATGCGGATTGGCTGTATTTGTATAAGCTTTTGACTTTGTTATTTTAAAAAACATGCTTATTCTCCTCGTCTTTAACTGTGCACCTTATAATTAAATTTTTTTTTCTCTATTATTATATATGCTTATGAACTGCAGAAATTATAAAAGTGAGTATCTTTTGGGTAAAGCTCGCCACTACTTTGTTGAGGTTTAATCTTAATACTTTCTGAGTACATGGGATCGGTTAAGCTCATACTGCACTTCTGATCTTGTGTGCGTGTTTTGAAGCTAAGCTATTTTGGAGTTTGAGAGCAAGCATTGAAGACATGAGAATTCCAATTATTAGCTATCATTTGTTCATAGTAGCCAAGGATCTTGTATTTCTATTTACATATATTTAAACAGATGATACATTTTTTTCATATCATTGTTGTACTCTTAGTTGCTCATGACTTGCGATATCCATTCTTGGTTAGTTGGAATTTTACATTTTAATTTTTTAATTATAATATTGTCTTCTATTGTCGTTACACCTGTGTTGGTCGGTTCGCCAAATGGGTTGGATTAGGTGTCATCCCAACCAGGTAAGATTGGGATCGTAACCAAGTTAGAGCCCAAATTCCGTGTTCCCATCAAAAGAAAAGAGGAAAGGCAAAGAAGTTTCAAAGTATTCAATCCAGTAATCAGAAACAATAAGATTCAGTTTCGGGTGTTAATACATTTTCAGCAGACTAGTCTAAATAAATTTTGGGCACAAATAGACTATACATCGCAAAAATAGACTTCCTAAGCGTCGGTGACTCCATTTCAGATGAGGTTGACTACCGATTGTTCACCTGTTTCCAGTTCATAGATGCACATGTTAAGATCATTAATAAAATTGACCGTTCTATATAACACATTACCAACTGCCCAACCATCATGTATACTATATCAGCTGCAGTTTGAGCAACTTCTGATATTGCAGTTCAATTTCAGCTGTAAGGCCCTCTTAGAATGATGTGTGTGGTAGATAGATATTGACCACCTCTCAGTGTAACTTGTTTTCTGCTTTATTTTAGGAATTAAATGAGTACCAACAAGTGATAGTTCCACCCACGGAATACCAACATATTCTTGGGGCGTAAAACTGAGTTAAAAGAGGTTCAAGAGAAGTCTTGCACTTCAGTTGAGCTTCCCTTGGATCTGTGCTTCCTTTTCTTACTCCTGCATTTTTTAAACAACAATTATTTCAGGCCTGGATTAAAGCAGAAAGCACTTACCAAAAAAGGCAAAGATTATGCCTGAGACGTAGAGAAAGAGATCCAAAAATGGCAAAGATTAAATATTAAGTTAGTCAAGATAGGACAAAATGACAATCTGAGAAAAGTTGATAGAAAGTACTTGTCGTGTGAACCAGGATCAAGACATGATTTGAGTTTCCTGTCAATGTGCTTCACATCTTTGGAAGTTGGAGGAGCCTCAAGTTTACAAATCTGTCAATATACGACAAGTTAGGCAGTAAGCTGACTACATTAAGCACAGAAGGAAATTTTAGAGAGGACAAAAAGAAAATTTTCCACAAGAGCAGGGCAATTATAGGCCTGGATTAAAGCAGAAAGCACTTACCAAAGAATCAATGGTATTTAAAGAAACTGTAAGTTCAGAAATTGTTTGAGTTGACTGTTGACGTGATAGGATGCTTCTCAGATACCTTCATGAAAAATAAATATCATTTCAGTAGGAGGAAAAGGAGACTAGTTTGAATTATTTCCGAAGATAGCAGCTTAGACCTCTCAAAATCAAGAATGCCATGCACCACATTAGCTCGACGCAAAGCTGCCAACGCCAACTGCAACAATGAAATAGAAGCTAAATCCGATTACCAGATAAAAAGACATGTATGTCGTGTTAAGGTTAGTGCATTCATAAAGATCAGATCATAATTCCAAACACAACCCAGACTGTCAGTCAACTCTATTATCATGCATGATCATGAGATAAATCTCTTGATATGTAGACCATACGATGATCAACATAAACAAGTTCTTACATTGACGCACTATGTTTATAACACTCCCTCATCTAAAATATGACTTCTCCGGATATAATGGGTCCATCACAAAGAAGAGCTCCTCTGAAGTGATCCAGTCAGAACCACATTTATGGATGCATTATTAACCATATACATGAATAATGATTGTCTACTCAAGTGATTGCATGTTACAGTTAAAGCTCCATAATGATCTGGATAGAATAGTGAGTAACATCGTCTGCAGCACTTTCTAACTTGTGTTTCGGTTGAGAGAAAAGGAAAGAAAACGCAGAGGAAGAAATGATTTTTATTTTTTTGTGTTCACATTAAGTTAAAAAATAGAAGGCCAGCAGATAGAGATATGAAAGGATAACATAATAACCAAAAGAAAATTGAAAGCTTCGGATGTAAAAGTGAAGAATGGCCTAATACCCTAAACATTTAGTACTAAACTTTTGAGCATGTAGTACTAATTATTAACCTGACCATGGAGAAATATGAAGCAGCTAGCAATGACATATGATCAAGTGAAGCCAATCTTTTTTTTTTTT
>MU789341.1:83284-109649 GCA_026770625.1 Nicotiana glauca
TATCAATAGTTTGATGTGTTTGTTTGCTTATTATTATTTTTGCCTTTTTGCTTCTGTTTTTTATTTCCTTTTATATTCTTAACTTGGTATTATCTAATTCTTGTGCTTTCTTTCTTTCAATTTTAGGCCGGAAAACCGGTTCTTATAAGCTTTTGAATTATTTGAAGCTAACACAACATGAGGTAACACAATAATGAGTACAATTTTATTTATATAAATTATTTACTTATTTGAATTGTATGGAATAGTTATCTCTTTATTCTAATTCATATTCAAATAAATAAAAAAACAATCTACTATTTATCAAAGATTTAGTTATTTGAATTGATATTCTTATGAAAAGATTTCAAAATAAGTATAGCTTGTATACAGGAGACTATGTGGGTAGGAGACAAGGCTCGGAATATGGGCAGTTTCAAACTTTGGTATTCTTGGAGGGTGGGGGTGATCACGCCCAACTATGACTTATAAAAAGGACGCGCGGATGTTGCAAATATAATCTGAGTATTTAGCGCAGAGTCGAACCCACAAGGAATTAACCTATCAATTACTTTCGTTAGACTTACTAAACTCCACGGAATCAATTTCTCAAACTTTATGAATAACAAGTGATGATGTTTCTACTAACTAAGAGTGAATGTGTTTAAGCAATTGAAAACTAAGATTAAGCTTTAAACAATTAAGAGAAGGTTCTATGGTTATGATTTCCCCTATTGATGGAATCCCTTCCGGTTATGCTTCGCATAGATTCACCCAACAATCGTCTCTATCAATCATGAGCACTCCTATTACCGTAAATCTCTCCCGATTAATCACAATTATTTACTAAACGTACTCTCCCGAATTACGCTAGCTGGCTTTATTTATTACAACTCACTTAAGATTGCACCCAATGCTTTGTTATCCCTAATCTCGCCTTTAAACCCTCAGTTATTGATCCCTCGTGTACTTTGGGAGTGGTGTTATTCAACAGTTACCTAAATATACACTCTCTCCCGAGTTATGCACACTAAATAGGAACAGCTAATTGAGGATCCTGTCAATTAACTATAACAAGCACATTGTTGAACAAATAGAGATTTAAACTAGGCAAATTATATTAACATAACGAGAAGTTCATCCTTCAATAGGTTCCATCAAAACCTTAGACTAAATATTTAGCTACTCATACTAGGGTTCATCATAACAATATTCAAATTCATCACAAATAGTAAAAACAAAAGGAAGAAAGGAATAACTCGATGTTGAATTATCATTCTTGCCTCTTGCCTCTCCTTTTCTCGCACTAAGCTATGAAAACCTTGATAATCAATCCTTGGGCGAGCTTGACCTTCATAGGTTAAGTGAATTTACCCCCGGACTTCCAAGTTTACCCCTCAAAATTTACTATTTCGGAACTGAGCTAGCGCGATCGCGCTAGTGGGCACGCTAATGACCGCGCATATGCCCTACCATTCTGCCTCGACCATCTGGGCTAGCGCGGTCGCGCTAGTGGCCGTGCTAGTCCAAGCCTTCAATTCATCTATTTTTTTCCTCGTCTTCTCGTGTACTCAGCTCCTAGGAGGTTTTCTTGCTTCAATGTAGTTCCAATCACAGCTTTAATGCCTCATACAAGCTCCTCACTCCTGTAACGTGTGAAATTCACAATTAGAGCCCATTTTTTATCATTTAACTATATTATCACATTGAAACATAATCAAGTTGGGGCATAGGCAATCCCCAAATTACATAAATCTAGCATATTATCAATACCCCACACTTAAATCAAATCTAGTCCTCGAGCAATCCACCACACTCTATAGAGGTTCCTTCACTAAGCATTATTACCTAACGCATCACACCAAGAACAAATCACATAAGTTACGCCTAGTAGTGAACAATATTAGCCTCAAAAGTCGACTCTCCCGTGCCGTGCAACATTCATACTTTCTCAAGCTACTCCATACAGAAGTCAAAACTTGCCTTTCTTTCATGAATCACATGCCCTCACATTCACACAAGAGAGTAGTTTCACATATAATGATATTTATAACTATTAGGAACTTAGATAGATAAAATTCGCTCACTCTCAAAAAGAACATTCACAGGCCACAAAGATGCACCATAGGCTTGTCCGTAGTGTAATACTCAACTAATCGAGACCACTCAGTCTAAGATCAATAGGACTTCACGTGGTTGTAACGTAGGCTAAGGGACGAGTAGGATATATTTGGATATAGTGACTAACCTCCCTAAGCACTTTTCAATACACTTACATTGACATTCAAAACTATACTTATGTCAACCAAACATTCCCCCGCTTTTCTTTTATTTACAACAACCCCATCCATTAGATGCAATTATAACAACCCACCACTTATCAATTACTACATTTACTTTTTTCTGCTTTTTTTTCTAAGTGGTGCTTCTTCTTTTTCTTATCCAAACATTGCACATTTTCTCTATTTCAACGGTTCCACTCAAAAACCAAACCACCACCCCACACTTTTGCTTTTGCATAATTTCAATATCATTAAAATGCTTATGGGAGGTAAAAGGGTTCAAACAGAAGGCTATTCAAACAATTGGGTAAGGTTCGCATTGTGGTTGGCAAAGAAACAGGCTTATAGGCTCAACAGGGTTAACTAAGATGTATTACAGTTAGGTGGTTTTACTTTATATGTTTGGCTCAACAAAGAAATGTCTATATCACTTCTTAGACTTAATGAAACTGCTATTTCACTTTTCAAACACACGGGAAAAGTTCTAGGCATCAAATGTGTATCATGGAATATAGTAAATCTCACACACACATGGCATATGACTCATTCCAGATTGGCTTATCAAGACATTCTCTTCTGAGCATTCAAGTCAGTGACAAACATACAATTCCAGGCTCTTTAGTAAGAATCAACCGTTGAGACTAAGCGTTACACTCTAGTGTCTATTGTGTTCAGGTGTATCAACTCTAAGGGTTCTCTTTCTATTTTTTGTTCGTAGCCCATTAATCCTAACTAAAAACTAAACTAACAAAAACTACTTATACCCAGTTCAAGCTAAACCCTTGGAAAAGAACTGTGGCCCAAAGAAAAACCAAGGGGGAGTTACTACACAACCTAAAAAAATCTTTTTGGTCTTTTCTCTAGACTTACTTCCCACAAGAAAATTGTCTAAAGGATCCGTTATCAGGAATAGTCTACATATTTCCCCTCTTTTTTCCTCGACTGAGTCCCTCAAGAACCCCGCCGAAAGAGATTCATCGTCAAGACAAGCCACTTACCTACTTTAAACTTACCTAATGAAACTATTAGTCAAACACAAAAAATAATCAGAGCAAACCAAAGAAACATCAAACAATCAATTTGTACAATTACATACATACATTGAAATATCCCCCACCCCACACTTAAAATGTAGACATGTCCTCATGGCATAAAAATTTAAAGCATAGTGAGGTAAAGGAACTTCCCTGAACTATCACTCCTGATCGGAGACGGTGTCTGGGTTCACATTGCACGCCCGACCTAGAGCTCTCAGCCAGCCTAAGAATTTCTTCTCCGACTTCACCTGTTGGTCAACCACCATGTATATGCGGGCACCTAAATCAGTCACAGAGGTACGCAACCCAGCCATCTCCTGCTCCAAAGCAGTGAAACAGGACACCCGGGCAGCTCCAGAAGATGTTGCAGTCCTAGATGGTGTTGAATCTGCTGCACTGTGCTCATGGGCCTGTGGTCTATCCCCCACGTCCTCTTGATCAGTCTCCTATTCCTCCGAGTCATCAGATCCACTGCTATCCTCCTTACCTGGTGCCGCCGGCTCCTTCCCCGTGGTCATCTTGTCAGCTCGAAACTTGCGGTCTTTAGGTACTAGCCCATCCACATCTAGATTTTCGGGCACTTGAGCTTCCCTGCAAAGCTTAGTAACCAAAGAAGGGAAAAAGAACTCATACCTTTTGACTGGACAACAGATGAAAATTTCCTCATGCATCAATATGTCCACATCGAAGTTGTGACCATCGATGAAGCACCAAATAAAAGCTGCTCGTGGCCCATTTACCTCCGTAGTGTTGGAGGATGAAATCAGACGGTTGTTGATAAGATACAGCTAGCACTTCCCTTCAAAGGTTAGTGCCGAGGAGTGAAACTTCTCACCATCTTTCATCCAAGCCACCTCTTTCCCCGGTACACAGATCATTTCAAAGAACTTCCCCCACTGTGTGTCCTCGGCCATACCCCTCATAAAAGTCATCAAAAGGATCCACATAAGGGGGTAGCTTGTACGTTGTCCTTATAGCCTCAACAGAGGCATTCACCGCCTTTTGGTGCATCGTGATTATGCCATTATCATGTTGATGCTCTAAACGTCAATTCCACACAATAGGGGAGGTGATTTGTATGGTACCCAGTTTTCGCTCTAGAATAACCTAGTTCTTCTAGGTGTACTTTCTACTACTATTTGCGAAATTAAAAGTACATAAAATAAAGAACACAGAGATTTTTACGTGAAAAACACCTGGCTCAAAAGGTGAAAAAACCACGACCTACTACTCAGTAGGATTTTTCCAAACTTCCACTAAAATCACTGAGCCAAAATAGCATTTACGAAACTCTTTGTAAACCTAAGGATTAATTCTAATCCCCGTGTAGCAACCAGCCTCTAACTGTTGCGACAACTTCAAGTTAACTCTAACTTGAACACTCTAGGCACCTAATACAATTGCTTCTATGAAAGCTAAAAGGTACAATATGAAAACACCTACTACAATTGAACTAGAAATAAAGAAAGACACATAAAACTCTTTATGGAGCTGGTTCTTCAATCTGGTTCATGTAGCTTCAGGTTTGCACACTTGAATCACACACGAATTGCTTGCAAAAAGCCTTGCTATTTTGCTCCCAATTCACGTTTAACTTCTGCGTTTTTGTGCAACACTTTAATGTGAGAACATCCTGCAATTTATAGAGTTAGTAGATGAAGAAATAACTAGAGTTCTGATGCAACTCTTCCTTGGTGGAAGAGTTACAGTTGATTTCAACTTCTAACTCCTTCCCTATCTTGAATTGTGTTCTCTTTGACTAAGGACTCCTTCTCCTTATCAATTATGCAACCTTTTCGATCAGGAGATATTAAATACACCAAGTTAAGATTATCTCCTTCACGTGAAACCCACATGCTCGAATCTGCCCGTTTCTGTGCACTTGAGTGATGGACCAGGTTCATCCTGAGCTCCTTTGTCAGTCTTCAAAACTAACATTTACTTGGGCCAACAAATTCCCCCTTTTTTATGATGACAAACTATGTGCTTTTCATAAGCTTAGGCCCTGTTTTAACTCAGCTCAACATCAACACATTGTTAGAAATATTTTTCCTTTTTATCATTTATCATCAAGTACCAGGTACATTAGGTTATAAACATCACTGTTCAAAGTGTAAACATCACTTGTTCAAAGCACAACCTTTTTTTCCCCTTTTGGCATCATCGAAAAGTTGCATAAAAAATATGAGATAACCAAATTTTAAAACTTACTCATGGCCATTAGGGCTACTTCAAATGCAAACATGGATTAATCAACATAGATCAAACTAAGAATTTCAACCATCAAAGAAATATAAACAAACAGTTAGAGCAAAAACAGTGAATTTCATTGATGATTGATAAGAATCTACCACAAAGCATAAGAAGAAATAAAAATACTGAAAACATGAGCAAAAGAAACAAAACATCCCGAACTGGGTCACTGGTTGATCTACACTAGGCTAGGATTTAAGGCTTGGAAGAGGTAGGGGCTGGGTTATTTGCTTGGAGAAATTTTAGCATGTCTTGAAGAGTTCCATCATTCTTCTCCTTTTCCCTTGCAAGTTCAGTTTTGAGAACATCTCTCTCAGATTCTACCTCAACCAATCGTGTCTTCAGCCTTGCTATCTCAATATCTTTTGCCTCACTCTCCTGTACCAAGACTCTAAATTTTCTATTGATAGGTGTCTGTTTAGATGAACCAGGTTCATTAAGAATGAAATTGACATCATAATCGCAAGCAAGTAGAGTATTAACCCTACTTCTTCACAGGTACCTTGAAATGTGCAGCACAGTTGTGAGAATGAAACCATAGGGAATGTCATGAGTTTTGGTGCCATTGATAACTCTATCAGTAGGTTCGCGAGAGTTTCCTGTTCAAATGGAACATGTTCATCTATATTTTTTTCCAAGTTGAACCAACCCCTCAGCAGCTTTGCCAGACCCACTTCCCCCTGTTTTGCTCACACTCTCTTCTATTTCAGTAAATTCCTCTCCCCAAATAACCATTGCACCAGTTTTTATTATACCAACAGGAGTGGGTGAAGAATCAGCCACTCTTGTCCCCTTTCCCCTCACAGTACTCCTAACGCCCTTGATCTCCTTTTTTCGTTTTTACTACCAACTTCTCCAGATTATGTAGTCTCAACACCTGCTATACATCCTACAAATCTATTCTCCAAATTTACAGCAACTTTAGAAATTTTCTTAGGAGTAACTTTAGAATCCAAAGATACTTATTCATTTTTGGAATACCTACTTTCTTCCCCCTTAGTAGCAGATTTAAATGAATCTTTAGATTTCTAGGATTCTTCTTCCCTACGTGCTTTCAATTTATTATTTATTTTCTTGATTTGCACTCCTTCAGCGACAATCTTAGGAGCCATCATCTTTACTCTACTTTTCTTAGAGATTGGTGTTGTAGAAGGTGTGGAAGTGGTTTCCTGTGGTGGTGATGAAGGATTTTCAGAGGTGTTCGACATATCTGGGCTAGGGTATGGAAGAGAAGAGAATTAGATTGTGTTTGGAAGATGAAAGAAGAATGAGAGTTTTTGAAGGCTTGAGAGAGATGAAGTAAGGAATACACCAAAGTTGATCAATATACAGAGGAATAATTGATGGGGTAGCTACAGCTTTTCAGACTCTTCGAAGTTTAATTAAACTGAAATTCAATTTTGAAGAGACGTTGGAGTATATCCCTAGAATCTAGATACTTCCATTCGGTTGGGACTGGTTCACTTGTAACGGATAAATCCAAAAGGAGTTTAGTATTTGGTGGGACTCTCTGCTCATGATCCAAATATAGTTATTTCAAATTATGCAAAGTGTAGAAAATATACCATGTTACCTTGATGAACCAAGTTCTTCACTGATAATTCTCTTGTGTGAGTCTAAATTTGCCAAAATAGAGAAAATATCATTAGTGATTAATGAGTCATTTTAACACATGGCACAAGAGTATACTATGAAAAGTATGAGACTGAGCAAGATTTAATCTAATTATACAATTTACTGACTTTCTAACCAAAATTTGTTATTCAATTTTTTTTTTCATTTTTTTCGTTTAACCTTGAACTGGTCCTTTTAGGTGATCTTAATCATCCCTAATTCCAACATGTTCCTCTCAAAGTGATCTCTACCTAAGGCTTTTGTGAATATGCCAGCAGTTTGCTTGTTAGTAGCACAAAACTCCATAGTGATCAAGCTTTTCTCATAGTTGTCCCTCAAAAATGGTGCCTAACATCTATGTGCTTAGTTCTCTTATGATGAATCGGGTTCTTTTTCATACTAATAGCACTAGTGTTATCACAAAATAGGGATGCAACCAACATCAATTCCAAAGTTCAATAATGGTTGTTTGATCCACAACAATTGAGCACAACATGAACCAGCAGCAACATACTCAGCTTCAGCAGTAGATAAGGCCATTGACTTTTGCCTTTTTGGTAGGACATGACACAATACATGAACCAAGGAAGTGTGCCATACCTGAGGTGTTCTTCCTATCCACTAAGAAATCTGCATAATCAGCACGAGCATATCCCACTAGGTTAAAATAACTACCTTTTGTATACCAAAGGCAAAGGTTACTGGTGCCTTTCAAGTATCTCAATATTCTTTTTACATTAGTCAAGTGGGGATCCTTTGGATTTGCCTGAAATAGAGCACAAAGACCTACACTAAAAACAATGCCAGGTCTGCTAGCAGTAAGATACAAAAGACAACCAATCATTCCCCTATACAACTTCTGATCAACAGATGAACCAGGTTCATCTATATCCAATTTCGTGGATGTTGAAATAGGAGTGTCAATTTCTTTGGATGTTTCTTCTTGGTTTTGTTACTAAGAAATAAGTTCATGGACAGGTTCCCTCGAGGTTGGAGGATCAGTTCCTCTCTAGTCAGTTCCCCCTGTCATGTTGACGTGGGTGGAAGGAACTGTTCCATCACATGTTCCTTCCTGTGATGCTTCTTCAGGATGGACTATGGTTTCACCATTTAAATTTCTTATCAACCCAATATCGTCATTATCTTGTTCCTACTTCTCAGAAAGAATGTTAGTTTTAAAAGACATACACATTTTTCTACACGCATAGTTCTTTTACTGTATATCTTATAAGCTTTACCATGTGAAGAATATCCCAAGAATACTCCCTCATCACTTCTGGGATCATACTTATCTAGGGAGTCTTTGCCACTATTGTGCACAAAGCACTTGCATATAAATGCCCTAAGATGGGATATATTTAGCTTTCTCCCTTTAAGTGACTAATAGGGAATCTTCTTAACAAGAGGTCTAGTCATGCAACTATTTATGATGTAGCATGCAAAAATTCAGCAAACTTAGCATTTTCAAATTTAGTTCCATGGTCAGACCTAATAGATGCAAGTTGATTACCTAGTTGTTTCAGAGTTTTTCTAACAAAAGAAGTAAAAATGTAAAATGCTTCATCTTTAGATGTTAAAAACAATGTCCAAGTAAACCTAGAGTAATAATCAGCAAGCACCATCTCATATCTTTTACCACCCCTGCTTAATGTTCTCATTGGACCACAGAGATCTATATGGAACAGTTCAATCGTTCTAGTGGTACTTACCACTTTCTTGCATTTAAAAGAGGATCTTATCTGCTTCCCCCTTGAACAAGCCTCACAAACTTTGTCTTCCTTGAACTTGATGTTAGGCAGCCCTATCACCAGATCCTTGGAGACTAATTTGTTGAGTTGACTAAGACTTGCATGTCCAAGTCTCTTGTGCCAAAGGAGGGGATCATTGACTAACACACTTAAGCAAGTGAGTTTATTTTCTGAAAGTGTGGACAAATCTACAATGTATGTATTGTTTACTCTTTTTCCCTGCAAAACAATCTTTTCAGTGGTAAGATTAATCACAAAATATTTGGTAGTGGTGAATGCTACCAAGTTACCTTTATCACATAATTGTGATACACTGATTAGAATGTACTTTTGTCCATCTATCGGGTAGACATTCTCAATAGAGTGAGAGACAGTCTTACCTACCTTTCCAACCCCAATGATCTCACCTTTATTCCCATTTCCAAAGGAGACATTACCTCATTTGAGGTCCTCAAGTGAAAGGAACTGGTTCTTGCTTCCTGTCATATGCTTTGAACAGCCATTATCCATGTACCATATTTGGCTGCTCTCCTTCACTTGGACCCGCAAAAGAAAACTAGGGGTTTTGGGTCCCTTTCTATAGGCAAAGGGGTAAATTAAATTCTTTTTAGCCCAACCTGGCAGTCTATTTTTCCTTTGAACAAATTCTTTATTCTTTTGACTAGATTTTTCCTTTGCAATACATTCACTTTTACAGTGACCAATTTTACCATAGTGTGTGCAAATTTTGTTCTCAGGAAGTGTGAGGTACTTGCTTTCGGGATCCCACTTAGGTGCAAGGGTCCCGTAGACAAGTCCTCTCTTATTGCCACTATGGTGTTCATGTAGCCATGAAAGTGCATCGGAGGACCTATTCCATTTACAGGTTCTATCTAGCTCGTGCTTAACCTTGTTTAGATCCCCCTTAAGGACTCTTATCTTCTCATCTCTTTTGTACAACTCATATTTCATTTTTCCTACATTTTCTTCTAAAGTGAGTTGTGTGTGATCAGATTTCTTTTAACCAGTTTCTAATTTCAATTTTAGATTTTCAGATTTGAGCTCTAGGACTGTGGTGTAAAGTTTATGAACCTGGTGTTTCAACTCAGCATTTTTACTATCACTTTCACTAGCCCTAAGTTCCAGGTTTTTGTATTTAGCTCTCAGAATCACACACTCCTTAGAAGTTGTTCCTTTTCATTGTTTATAACCTCACAATTCAGATAGACTTTCTTTAGACAAAAACTTAATCTTGTCTTTGAGATGAATTATATTTACCTCAGATTTCTCATCGGATTTCCCAATTATCATAAGTGCTTGTTCATCTCCATCTTCGTCTTATGAGTCATCATCTAAGCTTTTACCCTAAGCAACAACCATAGCCTTTGTTGATCCTTGGTTCTTCTTGGGATGAACTTGTTCCTTCTTCCTGTTCCTTCGTTCAGCTCTTTCCTTTTTCCATTCAATTTCCCATTGAGGGCAGTTTTTAATGTGGTAATCAGTCTTCCCACACTTGTAACACCCCTTATTGGTTTGTTTTTTAGGAACCCTTGGTTTGATGTAACTTCCACTTCTTGAAGGACCATTTCCTCACATTAGGTAATTCTTGAACGCCTTTGTAATCATGGTCATTTCATCCTCCTCTAGATCAGCACCTTCAGTGATTATGAATGTCATGCTCCTTTCCTTCTTGGGTGCATCCATCTTCATGGTTTGCCTTCTAAATTCATAGGCAGTGAGATTTCCAATTAGCTCATCCAACTTAAGAGTGGCAATGTTCTTTGATTCCTGAATAGTTGTGATTTTGCTTTCCCAAGAGATTGGAAGTACCCTTGTCAAAATCTTCTCAACTTTGTCTTCTTCAAGAATAACTCTTCTAAGAGACTTAAGTTCATTTGTTAGTGTGGTGAACCTTGTATATATCTCCTAGATGGTTACCTCTTCCTTCATGGTGAAATTCTCATATTAAGAATACAACAGCATTCCTCTGGACCTCTTCACTTGAGGTGTTCCTTCATGAGCCATTTGCAAAGTCTCCCAGATTTCCTTAGCAGTGGTACAACTTTGAATTCTACTGTAATCATCTGGACCAAGTCCACACACAAGCCATTTCTTGGCCTTGGAATTCTTCTCCCATTTCCTCAAGTCTTCGGCAGTGCAGTCAGCTCTTGTCTTTGGCATGTCCACTCCTTCAACATTCTTCTTTGTAGTTTCCAGGGGACCATCAGTGACTATATCCCAAAGTTCATAGTCTTCTCCTATGATGTGATCTCTCATCATGTTTTTCCACCAAGAGTAGTAGTGGCCACTAAAGAGTGGAGGCCTATCAGTGGATTGCCTTTCCCAGTTTTCAGGTGGTGCACTCATCTTTATCTTTTCCTAAGGTGTTATCCTCTTCAAGGATAACCTGCTCCGATACCAATTGATGTTCTAAACGTCAATTCCACACAGGAGGGGGGTGATTTGTGTGGTACCCAATTTTCGCTCTAGAAGAACCTGGTTCTTCTAGGTGTACTTTATACTACTATTTGCGGAATTAAAAGTACATAAAATAAAGAACACAGAGATTTTTACGAGGAAAACACCTGGCTCAAAAGGTGAAAAAACCACGACCTATTACTTAGTAGGATTTTCCCAAACTTCCACTAAAATCACTAAGTCAAAACAGCATTTACAAAACTCTTTGTAAACCTAAGGATTAACTCTAATCCCTGTGTAGCAACCAGCCTCTAACTGTTGCGACAACTTCAAGTTAACTCTATCTTGAGCACTCTAGGTACCTAATACAATTGCTTTTATGAAAGCTGAAAGGTACAATATGAAAATACCTACTACAATTGAACTATAAATAAAGAAAGACCCATAAAACTCTTTATGGAGCTTGTTCTTCAATCTGGTTCATGTAGCTTCAGGTTTGCACACTTGAATCACACACGAATTGCTTTCAAAAAGCCTTGCTATTTTGCTCTCAATTCACGTTTAACTTCTGCATTTTTATGCAACACTTTAATGTAAGAACATCCTGCAATTTATAAAGTTATTAGATGAAGAAATAACTAGAGTTCTGATGCAACTCTTCCTTGGTGGAAGAGTTCTAGTTGATTTCAACTTCTAACTCCTTCCTTATCTTGAATTGTGTTATATTTGACTAAGGACTCCTTCTCCTTATCAATTATGCAACCTTTTCGATCAGGAGATATTAAATACACTATGTTAAGCTTATCTTCTTCACGTGAAACCTGCATGCTCGAATCTGCCCCGTTTCTGTGCACCTGAGTGATGGACCTGGTTCATCCTGAGTTCTTTTGTCAGTCTTCAAAACTAACCTTTACTTGGCCCAACACATGCTCCTAAACATTGGCATCGAACTCTCTAACAACCATTATATTACCCTCGCCCGGCTTGTTAATGAAAGTTTGCAACCCCCACATCACCAGCTCAGTGTACATGTGAGGGCAGTATAGCTGGACCGATCCTATGTCAATACCCCTCTCCGAGATTGGCTTTTTAGGGGACTTCTCCGCGAAGCAGTCCTGAGCCTTGGCAGAGACAAATCTATTATTATCAAAGGAGCGTGCAGTGGCTGCCCCGCGTGCCCTAGATGAGCCAGCTTGGCTGCTAGAAGATACACCTGTGGCGCGACATTTCCAAGATGAAGCCATAGTACTTGAAAAACGGGAACGCATAAGCACAACCCAACACAAAATTGTGATGCAATGCGGTTATTCAGACTTCACACGCATAAGTGGTCACAACTACATAATTACGTTCACTGAGGCCTTTCCACAAATACCTTGTGGGCATTAGGCACTCACAGCCCCTTTTCAAGCATTTTACAACATCAACCCTCCACAATATCTTCCCAAAATCACAAACCAAGTGAAGCAACACCCCACCAATCTCACCACCCACAAACACTATAACATATGTTACCAATTCTACTACTCAAAAACAAATCAAAACAACTTCATAAATGCAACACTAAACATAAGAAATTCTGAAAAAATATAAAAAGAAAAAAAAAGAAAAATAGAACAAGGGATTCAAACCTATAGTGATAGAGGGTGGAGAGCAGAGAAGAAAGATAGTGATGAATGTGTCTTGAGACTTGGGCAAAATTGACAAGGATGGAAATTTGTTGAAGAGGGGATTTGAAGAAGAAGGGGATCATTGAAGAGGAGGGGTGGGGGAGAGTTTAGTTTTGTTCTGCTTTTGTGTTTGTGAAATGGGGCGTTAGGTTGGGTTTGGGAGTAAAGATGGGGGTAAGGTAGAATAAGGGAAATTAACATAAACAAAAATTAAACAAATCAGAAAAAATAAAATAAAAAAATCGTTAGATTTTTTGGCGGAACTAGCGTGGTCGTCGCACGGTACGAGCGCGGCCACGCTAACCCAGGTAGTACATAACGCCATATGTGCAGCCACTAGCATGATCGCTCTAGTAGCACGGCCACTAGCGTGATCGTGCTAGTAGCGCGGCCAGTAGCGCATTCACGAGCGCGGGCGCACTAATATTTTTTAGCCCAGGCAGAATGTTTGCCCATATGCGCGGCCTGTAGCGCGGGCGCGCTCTTGGGCAAAATTTTTTTCATGTTCTTCACTTGTTCTTACCACTTTTGATGGCCTTATCACCCACCCATTGTCACCTGTATTGGTTAGCACTTCCTAAAAACTCACAATTAATAACTACTACTATCATTGGATTGCCTCCCAACCAGCACCTTAGTTAATGTCGTGGCACGATGATTACAACAATTCAATGGGTTGCCTCCCATGCAGCGCCTGATTTAATGTCGCGGCACGATGCAGACAAGCACATTTAAGGCTCGCTCGACCTCTCAGGTTCCATCATGTGGGTTTCTGACACTTCCTTTGGTACTTTTATACCTATGTATAGCTTCAATCTCTGCCCATTGACTCTAAATGTTTGATAGTCTTTCTCTGAGGCAATCTCTACAGCCCCTGAAGGGAATACTTCGACCACTCGAAATGGACCAGACCATCGTGACTTAAGCTTACCAGGGAACAACCGTAATCTTGAGTTATAGAGCAATACCATGTCCCCGGGTTTGAAATGTCGCTCAACAATGTTCTAGTCGTGTAAACTCTTCATATTTTCCTTGTATAATCTTGTGCTCTCAAAAGCAAGATGTCTGAACTCGTCAAGCTCATGCAATTCAGTGATCCTCGTTGTGCACGTAACTTCAATGTCAAGGTTCAGCTATTTCAGTGCCCGCCAAGCTTTATGTTCAAGTTCACTGGCAAGTGGTGGAACTTCCCAAACACCAACTTATATGGTGACATACCAATTGGTGTTTTAAAAGCAGTTCTATATTCCCAGAGTGCATCATCTAGATTTTTCGCCCAATCAGTTCTTGTGGCATTCACAGTCTTGGTTAGCATACTCTTTATCTCTATGTCGGACAGTTTAACCTGCCCACTAGTCTGGGGATGATACAGGGTAGCCACCTTGTGGCGTACATCATACTTTTCTAGCAACTTCTCGAAGGCTCTATTACAGAAGTGGGTGCCTCCATCACTGATAATCGCTTTTGGTGTCCCAAAGCGGGTGAATATGTTCTTCTTCATAAATCCCACCACCACTCTCACATCATTGGTGGGAAGTGCTGCAATTTCCACCCATTTGGACACGTAATCTACAGTAACAAGTATGTACTTATTGCCATAGTATCCGGCGAAGGGCCCCACGAAGTCAATCCCCCAGACATCAAACACTTTTACCTCTTGAATCGGGTTCATGGGCATCTTATGGAGACGGGAAATGTTCCCGGTTTGCTGACATTCATTGTAGCCTTTCACCCATTGGTGCGCATTTTTAAACACTGTTGGCCAAAAGAATCTGGCATCTAGCACTTTCGCAGTTGTCCTAACTCCTCCAAAATGTACTTCATACGTTGATGCATGACATGCCTGCAAAATAGAAGATTGTTCAATCTCGGGGACACATCTCCGGATCATATTATCAACACATATTTGAAACAATTAAGGTTTATCCCAATAATACATGTGGCAGTCACGATAAAACTTTTTCTTTCGTACAGAAGAAAGATCATAGGGAACTATACCGCAGGCCAGGTAGTTTGTAAAGTCTGCATACCATGGCACTTTCTCAAGACTTGTAGCGAGCAGTTTCTCGTCTAGAAAGGTTTCCAAAATGTCCTCAACCTCGTTTGAATTTTTAGCTCCCTTAAGTCGTGATAGATGATCAGCGGCTTGATTTTCTGTGCCCTTACAATCACGAATTTCAGTGTTGAATTCTTGCAGTAGCAGCACTCAACGAATCAGGCTCGGCTTAGACTCCTTCTTCTCAATCAAGTACCTGAGAGCTGCATGATCAGTGTATACAATTACCTTAAAGCCAATCAGGTATGATCTAAACTTGTCGAAAGCAAACACCACAGCCAACATCTCCTTCTCAATCATTGTGTAGTTTAACTGGGCTCCACTCAGCGTTCTACTAGCATAGTAGATTGGATGCAGTAGCTTGTCTTTCCGCTGTCCCAGCACTTCCCCCACTGCGTAGTCACTAGCATCACATATGAGTTCGAACGGTTGCTCCCAGCCGGGGGCAACAATGATGGGTGTTGTGACTAGACTCTTTTTTAGCTCCTCGAATGCTACCCTGCAATCATCAGAAAACAAGAAAGGGTTATCTTTTTGTAATAACTTACACAGAGGGTTGGCAATTTTTGAGAAGTCTCTTATGAATCTTCGGTAGAAACCGGCATGCCCGAGGAAGCTCCTGATTGCCTTGACTAAAGTTGGAGGAGGCAGCTTTGCTATCACATCTACTTTAGCACGATCAACATCAATTCCTTTGCTTGACACCCGGTGCCCCAAGACTATGCCCTCTTGTACCATGAAATGACACTTCTCCCAATTATGAACCAGGTTAGTCACAATACACCTTTTAAGTACACGAGTCAGATTCATCAGGCACTCATCAAATGTGTTCCCCACCACCGAGGAATCATCCATGAACACCTCCATTATGTCCTCTACCATGTTAGTGAAGATGGCCATCATGCACCTTTGGAATGTGGCGGGTGCATTGCATAGGCCAAAGGGCATCTCCAAAAGGCATAAATGTCATACGGGAAAGCAAAGGAGGTCTTCTCTCTATCCTCTGGTGCAATGGAGATCTGATTGTACCCTGAGTACCCATCCAGAAAATAGAAGTGTGACCTCCCTGCCAATCTGTCTAACATTTGATCAGTGAAGGGAAATGGGAAGTGGTATTTCCGGGTGGCTAGATTTAACTTCCTGTAATCCATGCAAATTCTCCAGCCTGTGACGGTTCTCGTAGAGATCAGTTCATTGTTGTCATTTTTAAATACCGTTATGCCACCCTTTTTAGGTACACGTTGAACCGGGCTAACTCAGCTGCTGTCAGAGATTGGGAAAATGATTCTTGCATCTAACCACTTTATCACTTCCTTCTTTACCACTTCCTTCATGTTGGGGTTCAGCCTTCTTTGGCGTTCCCTGGAAGGTTTGTGTCCCTCTTCTAGCAGAATTTTATGCATACAGTAGAGGGCTGATCCCCTTTATGTCTGCCATGGTCCACCTAATGGCAGTCTTACACTCCTTGAGTACCTGCAAGAGTTGTTGTGCCTGCACATCTAACAAACTAGATGAGATAATAACAGGTAATGTGGAGTTAGGTCCAAGGAACTCATACTTGAGATGGGCTGGCAGTGGCTTCAATTCCAACTTTGGTAGTTCTTCAATGGACGGTTTAGCTGGAGGAGTTTCTCTATTTTCTAAGTGTAAGGGTTCAAATTCAAGAGTTCTGTCCTATAACCCTCTGCCCTCCAAAGCCAACACCCATTCTGCTAGTTTTTCTCCATTCACCTCATCTAAATTCATTAGACATGAAGCCAGGGGTCCTCAATTGTCAACATCTCATCATCAGATTCTACAATTACATCCATAGCATCAATAAGAGAGCAATTGGCGAATTCACTTTGTCACCTCATAGATTTCTGCACATTGAATGTTATCTCTTCGTCGTTCAGTCTCATATTGAAAACCCCAGTCTCACAATCAACGAGAGCTCTCCCAGTGGCCAAGAATGGCTTTCCCACCTGAATCAACACATCATCCAGGATACCAGATGGTCTTATTACAGTTCTGTCAGCTAGTTGCAACAACATAGAGGTGGGCCTAGCTCTCCCAATACCCAGCCTCTTATAAATCGCTAGGGGCATAAGATTTATGATGGCCCCTAGATCACAAAGTGCCTTAACGAAAGCAAAATTACCAATAGTGCAGGGAATTGTAAAGCTCCCTGGGTCAGATAGCTTCTCCGCAATTGGTCTAGTCACCATTGCACCGCAGGTCTGAGTAAGAGTCACCGTGGCCAAGTCTTGGAAATCCAATTTTCAGGACATTAAGTCCTTCATCATTTTTGCATACCCAGGCATCTCTTTCAAGGCATCTATCAATGGAATATTTACCTGGATTTGTTTCAGCATCTCCAAGAATTTCTTGTACTGCTAATCTTTTTGGTACTTAGCCAGCCTCCGAGGGAAGGGTGCAGGAGGTCTATTCTTCCCAATGATTTGGGATTGATCTTTATCAGCTACCACCTTAACCGCTGGTTCCCGGGCTGTTTTAGCTTCTTTCTCAGTCTCAATCTGAATGTTATTTTCTTCCTGGGCAGGTTGAACTGTCACCTCTGTCAGTTTCGTTGACTCATCCAGCTCAATGGGCATTGATATGAGTGTCTCAACCTGTTTGGTCTCTCAAGCTCTCTCTTGATCTACATCCAAATCTCTGGCATTGCATAGACTCACTGCCATCAGCTGCTTCGGGCCTTGATCTTTCAGATTTATATGGGTGTCTGTAGGTAATGTCCCATGAGGACGATTGTTCAGAGACATCGAAATTTGGCCCTGGTGCACTTCAATATTCTTGATAGCTGAATCATGTGCATCTGCTCTCTCACTAATTTTTGCATTAGAGCCAATAACCTGCTGCATTATTGCCTCAAGTCTAGCAAACCCATCTTCCTGTCGTCCACCATGCTGCTGCTGAGGAGGGTGATACCCATGCTTCTGATTCTGATTATTGTATCCTTGTGGACTTTGGTAAGGTGCCATATTATTAGGGGGTCTCATACCTACCATGTTTCCATTGTTGAACTGTGGCTGGGTTGGCCTATATGGCTGTTGATGCTGACCCCAATTTTGACCATCCTGTCTCTGACCTCCATAATTAGACACATAATTCATGTCTTTAGGGTAGTGATGATGATCATGTTCTGCATTCCACTGGTTACCAATTGGCTGACTAATGCAAGATGCGCACAAGCCCCTATTGGTAGTGTCTACTATGTGTACCTGCTGCTTTTGCCCTGACTCTTCCACCTTTTTGGTGAGTATACTCATCTGTGTCAATAAGGTGGCCATATTTTCAGCCATAAAGTTAGATGGATCTACGGGCACTGAGCGAACCAGTAGGGTGATAGGTGCATTCCTGGTTATCCATCCCGAATTATGTGCCATCTTGTCAAGAAGACTCTGGCCATCTCTCTATGTTTTGCTCAAAAATGCTCCACCAGCTGAAACATCAACTATGTTCTTTACACTATCTGATAACCCCATGTAAAACCGCTGCCCCAACATCAGATCTGGAATACCATGGTGCGGACATATAACCAGCATCTCTTTGAAGCGTTCCCATGTTTCATGTAGTATCTCCATTGGTCTCTGTTTAAAGATCAAAATTTCATCAATTTGTTGAGCAGTCTTGTTGGGTGGGTTGAATTTGTTGTGGAATTGCTTGACTAACTCCTCCCAAGTTGTTATGGAATTTATGGGGAGTGAGTTTAGCCAGGTCTGGGCAGCTCTTGTCACTGAGAATGGGAACAATAACAACTTGATTGCTTCTTGAGTTACACTGGGCTGCCTTTGGGTTTTGTAGATTGACATGAAATTCTTCAAGTGTTGCTGAGGATCTTCGACTTGTGACCCCCAAAATAGTCCCTTGTTCTGCAACAAGTGCAACATGTTATTCGTGATTTGGAATGATTCAGCATGTATCTACAGAACTATAATCGTTATGGTCAGATTTTCAGCTGTGGGTTGTGCCCAGTCATACAGAGCAACCTCTGGCATAGGAGGTACCGGTGACGCTATAGGTGCAGGATTGTTTTCGTGATCTCACATGTTCGGTTCGAATTGTTCAATTTTTTTTGTTGTTTGCTTTTTTGTTTGGCCCGGTTCAAGGCCTTAAAAACTTTTTCGGGATCTGAGAGAGCTTCGAATACTTTACCAGTTCTCGTTGAGTTTCTAGGCATGTACCTGTACAACCAAGTCAGCAAACGTTAAAATTTCAATGTATAGATTGGGTATAGAGAATACTGACTACACTAAGAATTTTCATATTTCTTTCAATTGTAATTGATAACACCGTTAATTCCTCGTCAACAACACCAGAATTTGATCACGCCCAACTATGCCTTATAAAAAGAACATGTGGATGTTGCAAATATAATATGAGTATTTATCCTAGAGTCGAACCCACATGGAATTAACTTATCAATTACTTTTGTTAGACTTACTAAACTCCACGGAATCAATTTCTCAAACTTTATGAATAACACGTGATGATGTTTTTACTAACTAAGAATGAATGTGTGTAAGCAACTGAAAACTAACTAAGATTAAGTTGTAAACAATTAAGAGAATGTTCTAAGGTTATGATTTCCCCTATTGATGGAATCCCTTCCGGTTATGCTTCGCATAGATTCACCCAACAATCGTCTCTATCAATCATGAGCACTCCTATTACCGTAAATCTCTCCCGAGTAATCACAATAATTTACTAAACGCACTCTCCCGAGTTACGCTAGCTGGCTTTGTTTATTACAGTTCACTTAAGATTTCACCCAAGGCTTCGTTGTCCCTAATCTCGCCTTTAAACCCTCAGTTATTAATCTCTCATATACTTTGGTAGTAGTGTTGTTCAACAGTTACCTAAATATGCACTCTCTCCCGAGTTATGCACACTAAATAGGAACAGCAAGCACATAGTTGAACAAATAGAGATTTAAACTGGGCAAATTATATTAACATAACGAGAAATTTATACTTCAATAGGTTCCATCAAAACCTTAGACTAAATATTTATCTACTCATACTATGGTTCATCGTAACAATATTCAAATTCATCACAAATTGTAAAAACAAAAGGAAGAAAGGAAGAACTCGATGTTAAATTATCCTCCTTGCCTCTTGCCTCTCCTTTTCTCGCACTAAGATATGAAAACCTTGATAATCAATCTTTGGGAGAGCTTGGCTTTCTATAGGTTAAGTGAATTTACCCCCAGACTTCCAAGTTTACCCCTCAAAATTTACTATTCTGGAACTGGGCTAGCGCGGTCGCGCTATTGACCGCGCATATGTCCTACCATTCTGCCTCGACCATCTGGGCTAGCGCGGTCGCGCTAGTGGCCACGCTAGTCCAGGCCTTCAATCCATCTATTCTTTTTTCTAGTCTTCTCGCGTACTCAGCTCCTAGGGGTTTTTCTTGCTTCAATGCAGCTCCAATCACAGCTTTAAGGTCTCATACAAGCTCCTCACTCCTGCAACGTGTGAAATTCACAATTAGAGCCCATTTTTCATCATTTAACTATATTATCACATTGAAACATAATCAAGTTGGGCATAAACAATCGCCAAATTACATAAATCTAGCCTATTATCACGGGGCAGGAACGAGGGTAGGTATCTTGGTTGATAATGACCTCCGCAACAGTGATAAATGATGTGGATCGAGTTGCACGCCGCAATAGTGTTATTATTATTTTGTTGCAAATTCTAGATTGTCCTCATGCCTTTCTCTTAATTTACTATTGGTATTGATATTCCCTCGCAGTATGTACCATATCCCATCTTTACTTGTTTATTTCTATTATTTTTCACTGCATATTATATACTATACAAGTTTATTTGGAGTCTAGTCCTGGCTACATGGGATCGGTTGTGCTGATACTACACTCTGCACTATGTATAGATCCCGAAGTGGTAGCTTTTGGACCGTAGCTTTGGGTGGCTGCCTTCAGTCCAGTCAGAGATCCCGAGGTAGTCCTACAGGCGTCTGCATGCCCGGTGCTCTCTTTTATCTTTATATGTTTCTGTTTCCATTTACTTCAAAACAGATTGTACCCTTCTTTCCAGACATTTGTATGTAGTATTCATAGTTAATTTGTGATACTGTGACACCGAATTCCGGGTAGAGGTGTATGTTGGTATTGTCGTACTGGTTTTTGACTAAGCTATCAAATTTCGTCTTCTGCATGTATTTATTTATCGTTAATATTTAACTGTTGAATGCATGTTGATTTAAAAATTGTTAAAAAGGGATAATAAAAGGGTAAATGATTCTATAATACGCGGTTTGCCTAGCTTTCACGAGTAGGCGCAATCACGACTCCTGAGGGTGAGAAATCCGGATCGTGACACTTCAAAAACTCTAAGAAAACATGACCATAGTATATAAGCCGGGATAGGGCTCTCGGCATCCTCATAAAACAAAATAACATATACAGAACCCTAATTCGGCAATACTCCAGGAAGAAGTGGAGCTCACCAACCAAAGCTGATATTTGGAGGCAGCCTACAGTGGAGGGTCCTCGCCTCGTCTATCTACACCTGCGTGGCATGAAGCATAATGCCTCCAGATAAAGAGACGTTAGTACGAAGAATATACCGAGTATGTAAGGTAGGAATGAAACATAACAATAATACACATTTACTAAGAGGGATAAGAATCAATTTGTAACATCGCTAAGGGTCATAACATGCATAATAAGTTTAATTTCGTATATACATAGATATAGCTACAATACCATAGTTTTGAATACATCATCGTGATGTAAACTGCCCAACTGATAAATGGTAACTGCCTGAACGACCGTAGCATGGTGGTAAATGCATGATTGTCCAACCAGTCGTAGCTCGATGGTAAGTACATAATTGCCCGAACAGCCATAGCTCGGTGGTAAATGCATGACTGCCTAATCGGCCGAAGCTCGATGGTAAATGAATGACTGCCCAACCGGCCATAGCTCGATAGTAAATGAAGATGCATATAACATTATATTATGAACATCAACACCTATATTGTATGTCTCAATATGGACTTAGAAATATACTTAGACATGCTTTGAGTATAATTTTACAAGAATGAATAACGTAGACATCCTTAACTACAAAGATTAGAATCACTTATAGAATATCATTACATTTACGTTTTATTATTTGGATCATGCCAAAATAAGGAAGGATTATCTTTAACATACCATAATAACGTATACTAGCTCGTAAAAGATCGCTTCTTTAAAGCTTCCCTGCACCTTACTTCGATTGAGATAATTCGATAAAAGGAACTTCTTATTAAGACTATTGTTCTTCTTTGTTAAAATAGAAAGAAAGAACAAGACTTTTGTTTGTACTTTATTGAATTGAAAAGAAGAGGAATGTAAATTTCTACTTATTGATTTATAAAGAAGGCATGGAAAGGATATGATGCAATATTAGTAGTTTTTGGCGATGGATTATGACTAACTAGATAGGGATACAACTTTTTAAGAAAATTTGGCATGCGTCCACTACAACAAAGTTATACATACACATTACTTGATGTAGAGGCAATGGAATATATGTAAGTGATGGTATAAATAATATAAAATATTATACTCTACATTGCATACTACATTAATAACGTTGACTCATCAATAAAATAATGCATGACTACTTATTGAAACCTATGTAATTTTAACAAATTCATTTTTTTCAACTAATATTAAGAGCACAACTTTTTTTGTACTTTTAATTCTAAAATGGGTAAAAATATAACTTTTGTTATGAGAAAATAATTTTTTTTCTTACAATACATAAAATATTATTTAAAAATTTCCTCATATCATGTGTTTAACTAAAAGTTATCAAAAAAAATTTATACTATTAACTTTTGATAATCATATTTATCCAACATATACAAAAGAATGTTTCTCTTAAAAGAAAGTACCATATCAAAGCAATATATAACATTTTTGAAATTCAACAAAATTACGGGGACTTACATTTATAGCTTCATGTACGACCTTAATCTCTTCCAACTAACATGGTTTTACTATGATGCTTCCAAACACTAAGGTACGAGGTGTTACATCCTCCCCACCTTAGGAACATTCGTCCTCGAATGTTTTAACTCATAAGATTTACATGACATACTCATCAATTATAAATGTATCTACCTCCCCGACTATACTCCAATGAAATAAATATCAGGCTCTCACGGGGTTAGGACATCGTCCCTCCTTAAAACTAATTCCTAATCCATTCGTCACCTACAAGTATGTTAATCTATCTTCTAGGCACTGGCACCTATTGGTTGTAATCTTAATAACTGGGTTCATAACTTTCTATTCTATTATCATAATTTTCCCAAAATCTTGCGTACTATCTACGGTTTCCTCCCTTGGGCATTAGAGCTATCTGAGTTTTAACTTTTTAATATCCTAGTTCACTCTCCATCTCCTCCCTTAGTCCTCTATCCTCATGTTCTTACTTTGCTTTCAAGTTAGCTTTGGTTTCCCTCAACCTTTCAGACGTAATGCCAACTCACTCTTATATTTAATCATATTAACCAGGAAATTTGCGTTAACAAGATCGAACATTACCTAGAGTCACAGTACCTGGCACCTCATCCAGTGTAGCCTCTAGGTCTCGATGACCTTCCAGACCATACTTGCGATTCTGACTACCGCGAGAGCTAGATGCTCCACCCCTACCTCTACCTCTACTAGCTGATGTTGATGGCCTCGCTCTAAAGGGTGTACTAAAGAGGATGAGGTTGTTATAGATCTGGTGAGCTAAACCATCTCGCCTCTGTACTTCATAAGGCAATCCCTCAGGTAATTACTAGGGTCTCCACAGGTATAACATACATTAGACCCTTGAAGACATTGTCCAGAATGAGCTCTACCGCATTAAATGCACCGCGGAGGAGGTGCCCTCATATGCGCTGAATCCCTCTAATTCTGAAAACTTAAAATTCTCTAGTCCTGACCTAATTCAGAATAAATAAATCCCTCATAATGCGGCCTCTACCACTGTCAGACACTATCAACAGGATATGGTGGCATGGGATCGCCAGAAAAATCCTCAAGTTGTCTAGCATGCCTAGCCCTTTTATGCTGACCCTCATTACGATCTTTGTATTACTATCGTTTTTTATCCTCCAAATTCTGAGCATGAGCCTGGATGCGGGAAATATCCATAATATCGAGTAGAGCGGCCGTGAAACTCTCATTAATCAGGTGCGGCCCAAGTCCTACCACAAACCGATGCACTCGGTCACTCATCTCGGCCACAATTGAGGGGCATACCTCGCCAAGAAATCAAACTAGAGACTATACTCCCACACACTCATATTCTCTTGTTTAAGAGCCAATAACCTATCTATCCTTACCTAACAAATCTCTGTCGGCAAGTAATGACGAAGAAAGCCCCTGATAACTCTTCCCATACCGTTGGAGGTGCATTTATCCCTCCCGACAATTCCTAAGCTTCATACCGTTGACCCGTAATATCCCGCAATCGGTAAGAGGCCAACTCTATTGACTCAGTGTCTGATGCATGCATCACCCTCAAAATCCTCTGCATCTTATCAATAAAGTTTTACGGGTCCTCATCCTTATTGGATCCAGTAAACACTGGAGGGTCGGGGTTGATGAGGTCTCGAACTCTCGCGCTAATAACCCTATCAATGTAACCAACACCTGTACCTACCTAGCGCTGAGCCTGAGCGGCTACCAATATAGTCAACAATCGTACTGCACTCCACATATACATATCCTCATCATGAGCAATAGGTAGAGGTACTGGGTTCCTATTCAGCTCCTCGGGTGCTGGCGAAATTGGAGAACTATGCGAGGGTGTCACACTTCCCCTCGGGGCCTCACTCTGGCCCTTACTAGATACTGGTGCTCTACTCATCTCCTCATCTGCCACTGCTTTACCCTTCTGACTAGTTGTAGCTTTCATGGTCATAGGCATCGTTGTATATATAAAACAAGTCAAGGATCGAGGGCTTTAATCCCTACGACTTTGCTCTATTACATGATCTAATATCAAGAAAGAAAGGTAACCGGTCCCTAAATGCCATGTAGTTTCCTTTTAATACAACGTGATGCACAACAAATTTATAAATATGACTCTACTAGATACGGCTTGCAGATAACCCTAGGAAAGATCCGCTCAGATGCCAAGTTTGTCACAACCCAAAACAGAGGTCCATGACTGGCACCCAGGGCATACTCAACCGAGCGCCACGTACTTTATCCTTGTTTACTATCATACTTGTCACGAGCCATTACAAGCCACATCTGTATATATAAGTAACAATATTAGAATTTAACTTGCATAACTAATTCAAAAAGATTTATAGAGATACATAGGGGCCTACAAGATCGTTGGCATGTCATACCCAAAACTATACTCATGATAAGTTTGCAAAACCTCTAAGAAAACATAACCATAGTATACAAGTCGGGATAGGGCTTCCGACATCCTCATAAAATAAAATAAAATATACAGAATCCTAACTTGGCAATACTCCAGGAAGAAGTGGAGCTCACCAACCAAAAGCTAATATCTTGAGGCAGCCTACATTGGAGGGTCCTCATCTCGTCTATCAACACCTACGTGGAATGAAGCACAGTGCCCCTAGACAAAGGGAAGTCAGTACGAAAAATGTACCGAGTATATAATGCAGGAATGAAACATAACAATAAGACAATATTACTAAGAGGGATAACAATCAACCTGTAACATCTAACCCGCCGCTAAGGGTCATAACATGCACAATAAGTTCAGTTTCGGATATACATATATATAATTACAATACCATAGTTCTGAATACATCATTATCATGATGTCAACTGCCCAACTTATCAGTGGTAACTGCCCAACCGACCGTAGCACGATGGTAAATGTATGACTGCCCAACCAGTCATAGCTCGGTGGTAAATGCATAACTGCTCGACTGGCTGTAGCTAGATGGTAAATTGTCACGACCCTAGTTCACCAATTGTGAACACGTCATGACGGCACCTAGTCTTCACGACCAGGTAAGCCTAACACATTGTGGAAGTAACAACATTTGCGAAATTTATATTCAAAAGCTAAATAACATGAGTAATGTATACAGTTGCCGCCTGGCAGATACACTTTAATACTTTAAATTCTAGAATCATCCCAAAGACCCAGAAACCCATGGGCAACACAGGCTAAGAATAATACATAACCCTGCTCTGATCATCCAGAAAGACTATAACAAGGAAGAACAGAATAGCATCTAGCTAACTAAAGGGTAGAGTGAGAGGGAGACTCTCCGGTCTGCGGACGCGGCAGATATACCTCAAGTCTCCGAAATGCTC
>MU789341.1:118161-163382 GCA_026770625.1 Nicotiana glauca
TAAATAATATTGCAAACAACTGATTCCACTATTGAAATTAAAGCTAAGGCGCGAGAATAGGAAAAATGACCAAAACGCCCCTCAAGCCAACGTCTCGGAACCGAAAAATTTTCACATTCTCAGAAACCTCGTACTCTCACGAATCTAACCATATAAAAATCTCAGAAATCGGAGGTCGAATGCCCCCTCAAAACCCAATAGTTTAGTTAATGAACTTTCACCCAAATTCTTCCATTTTTGATCCTTAATTCGAATTTAAAAGGTGGATTTAACTACTAAATGCTGGAATATAACTAGAAAGGATCATAGAAATGTTACCCAATAATCTACTCCTCAAAATCCTCTCAGAATCGCCCTTGCCCGAGCTCAAAATTGATTTTCCAACTTTTTGAAACTTAACCCTCGATTTTGGTATTTCTGGACAGCGGTTTCCGCTTTTGCGGTCCAGGGACCACTTCTGCGGTCCCGCTTTTGTGGAGAAGCCAATCGCCTTTGCAGTTCTCTTAAATAGTCGACCTATCGCTTCTGCGGAACTTATACCGCTTCTGCGCTTTCCAAGCCCACAACTCCTTTCCGCTTCTGCGACTGCCAAGCCGCTTCTGCGACGCCGCTTCTGCAGTTCCCAAGCCGCAGAAGCGAAAACAACAGAAGGCCTGCTGCAATTTCCTTCTAGCTTCCAAAACTTTGCCCGTTGAGCATCCGAAATTATCCCGGGACCCCCGGGACTCCAACCAAAAGCACCAATACCACCTAATACCTTATTCGAACTTGTACCAATCCTCATAACACNTCCGAATGACCTGACATTTTGCACACACATCCCAAATGACATGACGGAGCTACAGCAACTTCCAGAATTCAAATCCAACCCTCGGATCAAAAACTCACTATCGGACCGGAAACTTCAAAAATTCAAACTTCGGCATTGCAAGCCTAAATGAGCTACGGACCTCCAAATAACATTCCGAACACGCTTCCAACCCCGAAATCACCTAACGGAGCTAACGGAACCATCAGATTTCCATTCCGAGGTCGTCTTCATACTATTCTGTATACTGGCTATTTTTCAACTCTTAAACTCTCATTTAGGTACTAAGTGTCCCAAAACACTCCGAATCTTAATACCGAACTTTCCGGCAAACCAAAATAGAAGAAATGAACTTATCTGGAAAGCAATTAATGGGGAAACGGGGCGTAAATTCCAAAAACGACCGGCTGGGTCGTTACATAAATGCATGACCGCCCAACCGGCCGTAGCTCGATGGTAAATGAATAACTGCCCAACCATCCGTAATTCGATGGTGAATGAAGATGCATATAACATTATATTCTGAACATTAACATCTCGTATGCCTCAATAGGGACTTAGAAACATACTTAGACATGCTTTGAGTATCATTTTACAAGAATGAATAACGTAGACATCCCTAACTACTAAGAGTAGAATCAGTTATAGAATACCATTACATTTACGTTTTATAATTTTGATCATGCTAAAATAAGGAAGGGTTAGCCTTAACATACCTTAATTACTTATACGAGCTCGTAGAAGATTGTCTTCTTTAAAGTTCCCCTACACCTTACTTCAATTGAGATGGTTTGATAAAAGGAACCTCTTATTAAGACTGTAGTTGTTCTTCGTTAAAATAGAAAGAATGAACAAGACTTTTGTTTGTACTTTATTGAATTGAAATGAAGAGTAATATAAATTGCTACTTATTGATTTATAAAGAAGGTAAGGAAATGATATGATGCAATACTGGTAGTCTTTAGCGGTGGATCATGACTAATTAGATAGAGATGCAACTTTTTAAGAAAGTTTGTCACGTGTCCACTACAACAAAGCTATACATTTCACATTACTTCATATAGAGGTAATGGAATATATGTAAGTGATGGTATAAATAACATAAAATATTATACTTTACATTGCATATTATATTAATAATTTTGACTCATTAGTAAAATAATGCATGACTACTTATTGAGACCTATGTAATTTTATCAAATTCATTTTTTTTCAAACTAATATCAAGAGCACAATTTTTTTGTACTATTAATTCTAAAATGGGTAAAAATATAACTTTTCTTATAAGAAAGTAATTTCTTTTTTTACAATACATGAAATAATATTTAAAAGTTTCCTCATATCATGTGTTTAACTAAAACTTATCAAAAAAAATTTTACTAATAACTTTTGATAATCATATTTTTCCAACATTTACAAAAGAATGTTTCTCTTAAAAGAAAATACCATATCAAGGCAATATACAATGTTTTCAAAATTCAATAAACTTATGGGGTCTTACATATATAGCTTCAAGTACGACCACTAGCATGGTTTTACTACGATGCATCGAAACACTAAGGTACGAGGTGTTACAACATGAACTTCTCGAACCATGTTAGAGATCACGTATAGGGCTTGATTTCATGTTTGAATATGTTATTTGTTGTTATATGACATTGCCTAACCTGAGCTGTAGTTATACATTTCGCATATGCCTACACATTAGAATGATATTTGTCAATCCATAATTATGTGATTTGATATTCGATGAATGTGTTTGTGTGTGTGTGTGTATATATATTATCGTATATGCTTTATGTGTGATGGATTAGATTGATGGCACGTGCGTTGTTCATGCGTTCATTGTAATTATGGCACGTGAGTTATCTGTGTTGCGTGTGAATAATGATCCACCCCCCTATGATCGACCTCTCGTGTTTTTCCTTGACAAGGTATACGCAGATTATGAAAAATGGATCAGTAGTCGGATTTTGTGTGTCTTCTCTATATATAAACTCATTGGATATATACATAATTTTTACTACGTATCCTCTCTATATGCTAGTTTTGGAATATATACATGCGTTTTATGCATATATTCTCAATATGCCACATTATTTAAGAATTGATTCAAAGTACATATCTTCTCTATGTGTCAATATGTGCAACTTTACTAGCTTATTCAAGCTATATGCAACTGTTGACGAAATTTGATATTTTTCTTCATATGCAATTGTTGATGTGTTATGTGATATCAAATGTGTATTCTCTCTATATGCTAAACAGTTAGTTGATTACAATTCCTGTGCGTATCTTCTCTATGTGCACTGATGGCCTTATTCTAGCTTCATGCTTAGATTTCGATACTGATGCTGGGTACATGTATATGTTATTGCGTACAGATTATGTAAAGTGAGTATTCTTGACCTGAAATCTCGTCACTACTTCACCGCGATTAGTCGGAACTTACTGAGTACGTGAGGTTGGTTGTACTTATACTACACTTGCATCTTGAGTGGATATCTTGGAGCTGAGTTGCTAAAGCTAGTATTGAAGATATACCTACCTTCCAGATATAAGCTACCACTTGTTCTTGGTAGTTTGTGATTTGTACTTCTGTTTATGTATATTCAAACATATGCTTTATTTTTCGTACCAACTTTGTAAATCTAAATTTTAGTGGCTCATGAATTGTACTACAAATTCTTGGGGTAATTATATGGATTTTCACCTTCTTATTTATCGTTATCGATGATCTTTCATTTGAATAATATAATTTATTATTTGACTTACCTAGCATACTAGGGATTATGTGTCATCATGACTAGGTGAGTTTTGGGTCGTGATAGTGAATGATGATTTTACCTTTCTTTAACCATTTGAAAATAAGAATTTCATGAAGATTTCAAATGGTTGAATATCAAACCAAAATAACTACATAATTAAAGCAATAGAAGTTTAAGAGTACACCGTTCTCTCTAATAAAACAATGTCAAACCACTCAATCAACAAGATGTAGCTTGTGTTGGAATTATTCATAATGCAAAGTCAATTTGAAATTCCATTTACAACCAATAGTCATGTGTTTTTTATTTTTATTTTTCAAATGTCCTATCTATTTCCAAGTGGCCTTTTGCATGAAGCCTTAGCCAAGTGTTGAATGGCCTTGACAAATGGCTATGCAAATCTACCATGTGTCTTCATGCATGGAAGACAAGATACACTTGTCAATATTGGAGCCAAGTGGAATAATATAATGGGATAAGTGTCAAAAGTCTCTCGACATTTGTCATACATGCAACCTCCTTAATTGCATATAAATAGGTTGCGGATTAGCCATCATAATCACTCAATTCTTAACCAAGAATTATTTAGCTAATCATTCCTTTCTTCCTAGTCTTTTTTGTGAATTATCCAATACATAAAATACCTTCATTTTCTCTTCTTTTCGGGCAACTGTTTTGTGCAAATTCTAAACTTCCAGTCATGAGTGCACGTGTTTGGAGGTGCTGTGGAACCTTGGGGAGCGACCGACCTTAACGATTTGCACCCGGTCAAACCGAAATTGCTTTCAAGGCAGTGGCTTGCCACGACACATTATATTTGATAAGTTGTAGTGTTCTTTCCTTGTTGTTCTTAGTCAATATTATCTACTTATTTTTCTTACAATTTGAAAGCGATTTCGTATATAATATTGACTAATGGCCACCACTTTGAACAAAATACTTCTTGATCTCTCAAAGCTTGAGCCTTTAGATGGAAATAATTATAATCGTTGCTCCCAGAAACTTTTAATTTTCTTTGAACAATTAGAAGTTGATTATATTTTGTTTGACGTTCCTCCTGCTGATATTGTTACTAATAGTTATAATGCTGCTAATATTGATGTTGTTGATGATGATGCTAAGAAGAAATTTGAAAATGATAATAAAACAGTAAGAGGGCATCTGCTTAACCATATGACTAACCCTCTCTTTGATTTGTTTATAAATTATAAATCTGCTAAAGTCATATGGGACAGTTTGGAGAAGAAATTTGGTGTTGATGATGCAGGAAAAAAGAAGTATGTCATTGAAAAGTGGATCAAGTTTCAGATGGTTGATGATAAGCCAATCATGGAACAAGTTCACGAGTATAAGAACTTAAATGCTGATGTTTTGAACGAGGGCATGGAGATGTGTGAGATTCTTCGGGCTAATATTTTGCTTGAAAAGTTTTCACGTTTCTGGAGTGATTACAGGAATCAACTAAAATACAATAAGAAAAACTTAACTATTCAAGAACTAATCAGTCACATGAGGACTGAGGAAGCAAACCGTCACAAAGATGAGGAGTCTGAACATCTTAAGGATAAATTAAAATCTCTCTCTCTTAATTCTTCTAAAGCTTACCTTGTGGAATTTTCTAGTACTTTTGTGAAAGACATGTTTAAAGGAAGCCAGAAGAAAGGACATGTGAAGAAGCATAATTACTTCAATAAGCCGGAGGGCCATATTCAAAAGTCGAAAGGACCTTGCTATGTCTGTGGCAAAATTGGTCACAAGGCTTTTCAGTGCAATCAAAGACAAGGACAAAACTCAAAGAATGGAGGAAAATCTCCAGCCCAAGCCAACCTTACTGGGGGTGGTGATATCATTGTTGTTGTGGTTGTTGAGGAAAATATGGTGGCTAACAAGACTGACTGGCGCTTCAAGGCATCTTTGCGCCAATAAAGAGTTGTTTCACGACTTTGAGGAATCTGCTGATGGCGAGTGTGTCTACATGGGTAACTCCACTACAACTGGAGTTATGAGTAAAGGAAAAATTCTCCTTAAGCTAACTTCTGAAAAAAACTTAGCCTTGAACAATGTTCTATATGTACCCTCCCTTCGTAGAAACTTAGTTTCCGGTGCGCTTCTCAACATAGCAGGTCTTAAACTTATTTTTGAATCTGATAAAGTTATTATTTCTCGTGGGGGATACTTTGTCGGGAAGGGTTACCTTAGTGGGGTCTATTTGTACTAAACATAACTCAAGAGATTACTAATAATGCTAGTGATTTTAATTCTGCTTATATTGCTGAGTCTATTGATTTGTGGCGTGGTAGACAGGGGCATGTTAGTATTGCTTCTATTAAAAGACTTAGAAAAATGAAATTAATTTCTGTAGTTAATGTTGATAATTTTTCTAAGCAGTTAATGTTGATAATTTTTCTAAGTGTCTTGTTTTGGTAGAAGCAAAACATACAAAAAGCCTTTTAAGAATGTAGTAGAAAAATAGAATTTCTTGAACTAGTACATTTAGACTTAGCAGATTTCAAAAATATTGTTAGTAAAGATGGAAAGAAATACTACATCACCTATGTAGATGATTTTTCTAGATACACTAAGGTATATCTTCTTAATTTAAAAGATGAAACTGAAAACATGTTTTTAAAATACAAGGCAGGAGTAGAGAATCAATTAGATAGAAAAATCAAGAGACCTAGGTCTGACAGAGGAGATGAATATAGTACTAATACTCTAGAAGCCTTTTGTGAGGATAATGGTATTATACATGAGATTAGTGCTCCATATACTTCCCAACAAAATTTTGTAGTCGAACGGAAAAATAGAACCCTTAAGGAAATGATGAATTTATGCTTTTGAGTTCGGGTTTATCTGATAATATGTGGGGGGGAAGCTGTTTTATCTGCACGATATGTTCTTAATAAAGTCCCTCATAAGAAGATAGATAAAACTCCATATGAGTTATGGAAAGGGTTTGCCCCTAACTTAAATTTTTTGAAAGTGTGGGGGTGTTTGACTAAGGTTGGTCTACCTGATTTTAAATAAGTAACTGTTGGACCCAAGACGTTTAATGTTATTTTCATTGGTTATGCTCAAAATAGCACTGCATATAGATTTATGTCTTTGAATGATATTTCTATTGTGAATCTAGAGATGCAGAATCTTTTGAGCATGTTTTTCCATTAAAAAATAATATGCCTAGTGATGTGACTAATAATGCTTCTAAATTTATGCCTGTTAATTCTCACATCGTGCCTTCTTCTAGTGTTACTACTAACGAGCATGAAAATAACTTTAGAAGAAGTAAGAGGCGTATAATTGAAGCTAGCTTTGGTCCTGACTTTATTACTACTTTCTTGACTGAAAATATTGATCTCGATATTTTGAGTGATGAATTAGTGTTAATCTATTTAATAGAAGAATACCCTAAGACATATAGTGAAGCAACGAGGTCAATAGATGCTGGTTTCTGGACAGAGGCCATTAAAAGTGAATTAGACTCTATAGTTTCTAATTATACTTGGGACTTGTCCGATTTGCCTAAAGGTTGTAAACCTATAAGTAGCAAGTGGATATTAAATAAGAAATTGAGGCCTGACGGTACAGTTGAGAAATATAAGGCTAAACTTGTTATTAGGGATTTTAATCAAAAGAAAGACATTGATTACTTTGTCACTTATTCTCCGGTGACTAAAATAGCGACTATTAGAACTCTTGTTATTGTAGCCGCTATTCATAATTTGGTAATACATCAAATGGATGTTAAAACGGCTTTCCTAAATGGTGATTTAGAGGAAGAGATCTATATGTCTCAACCTGAGGGATTTATGATCCAAGGACATGAGAATAAAATATGCAAATTGAGAAAGTTTTTATATGGTCTAAAGCAGACACCTAAGCAACGGTATGAAAAGTTTAATAACACATTAGTGGATAATGGTTTTGTTGTTAATGCATCTGATACTTATGTTTATTCCAAGATGATATGATCAGATTGTGTTATTATATGTTTGTATATGGATGACATGTTAATCTTTGGCCATAATGTGAATGTTGTTAATGAGGCTAAGAATTTTTTGTCTTCTAAATTTGAAATGAAAGATCTTGGAGAAGCAGATATGATTTTATGGGTTAAAATCAAAAGAACTTCTAATGGGTTTTCATTGTCTCAGTCTTACTATATTGAGAAAATTTTGAAAATATTTAATTGTTTTGATGTAGCACCTGTGAGAACTCCTTACGATCCCAGCATACACTTGAAAAAGAATAAGGAATCTAGTATTTCTCAAACTGAGTATGCTAAGTTAATTGGTAGTGTAATATTTCTCATGAATTATACACGACCTGATATTGCTTATGCTGTTAGTAGATTGAGTAGATATACTCACAACCCTAGTAGCGAACATTGGAATGCTCTTCATTGTTTGCTAAGATATTTGAGAGGTACTATGGATTGGTGTATGCATTTTAATAAATTTTCTGATGTTTTAGAATGATTTTGTGATGCAAACTGGGTTACTGACAATGATGAAGTTAGCTCCACTAGTGGCTATGTGTTCACTTTGGGTGCAGGTGCCATTTCATGGAAGTCTTCAAAACAAACTTGTATAGCACGATCTATTACGGAGTCTGAATTCATTGCTCTTGAGTTGGAAGGGCAAGAAGCATAGTGGTTGAGAAACTTATTGGCAGACGTGCCTTTGTGGGGAAGACAAGCTTCACCAGTTTCTCTACATTGTGACTCACACACAACAATTGGAATTGCCAAAAATAGTATGTAAAGTGGAAAAAGAAGACATATCTGCATTAGGCATGATGCGGTAAAGCAGTTGTTGAAACATGGTGTTATTTTCTTGGAATATGTAAGATCCGAAAGAAATTTGGCGGATCCTTTAACCAAGGGTTTGGCAAGGAGAGTTATCCTTGAAACTCGAGGGGTGGGGCTAACGCCCGTGGATTGAGGAAGTATGGTGGATACTCGTTTGTGGTCTAACGAAGCCATACGAGACCTCAATATGCATTATATTTCCTATCCCTATGGCGTGTGGTAGTGATTTATAAGGTTGAGCTTATTTTGCTCTTAATGATTCCATAGCCTTAAGGTAGTCTATGTGTAGATAGACTTGATGGAATCACCTACGTGAGTGTAAAGGTGCGGTCGCCTTTTATGAAAGACTTGGGATGCCTTTCTAGAGCACTCATGAGACCCAATGTATGTGCATGACCATAAAAGCACTTTGTTAGTGCCGCACAATTTGCATAAAATTAAGGATATAGTATGTGTTGTGAAGGTTTCAGCTAATGTCTATTCAGTTTGAGATTACTACACTTTGTGGATGTTAGTTGTTGCCTCATTTCACTATGTGTCAATTCAAATCGAAAGATATTGACACTTAAGTACATGTTCCTTCTTTTGCCCAGAATTGTTCTATTTTTGTCTTTGCATTAGTGGGGGATTGTTTGAATTATTCATAATGTAAATTCAATTTGAAATTCCATTTACAACCAATAACCATGTGTTTTTTATTTATTTTTCAAATGTCCTATCTATTTCCAAGTGGTATCTTACATGAAACCTTAAAGCCAAGTGTTGAATGGCCTTGACAAATGGCTATGCAAATCTACCATACATCCTCATGCATGGAAGACAAGATACACTTGTTAATATTTGAGCCAAGTGGACTAATATAATGGGACAAGTGTCAAAAGTCTCTCGACATTTGTCATACATGCAACCTCCTTAATTGCCTATAAATAGGTTATGGATTAGCCATCATAATCATTCAATTCTCAACCAAGAATTATTTAGCTAATCATTCCTTTCTTCCTAATTTTTTTTGTGAATTATCCAACACATAAAATACCTTCATCTTCTCTTCTTCCTAGGCAACTGTTTGGTGCGAATTCTAAACTTCGAGCCACGAGTGCACGTGTTTGGAGGTGCTGTGGAACTTTGGGGAGCGACCGACCTTAACGATTTGCTCCCAATCAGGCCGAGATCACTTTCAAGGTAGTGGCTTGCCATGACACAATATATTTAATAAGTTATAGTCTTCTTTTCTTATTGTTCTTAGTCAATGTTATGTACTGATTTTCCTTACAGCTTGTCATAAATCAACATGGTATGCTTTTTAGAGCAAAAAGGATTACCTCATTTTCAAGACACCAAGACAAAGAGAGTGTTTGACTAAGCTTATAAGCTGTCAAACTGGTTTATAAGCACTTTTTGGCTCTTTTACGCGTTTGGTAAAATTAAAAGTACTTATAAGTTAGTGCTTATAAGCCAAAAATAAGCCAAAAGTCATAAGTTGGTCTCCCCTAACTTATTAAATTTCAGCTTATAAGCACTTTAGGTTTGACCAAAATATTTACTATTGTATCCCTAAAATACTTCTTTTTAAACAAAACTCTTTGTATACCCAATTTTTTAGCTGCTTATTATTAATTTCAGCACTTTTATCCAAACACGTAACTGCTTATTTTTTAAATCAGTTTCATAGTTAAAAGTGCTTTTCAAACACATATGCTTATCAGCTAGTCTAAATCAGCTAAGCCAAACGGGATGAGAGGGCTAACGCGTAAAAGGACAAAGATGATCCCGTTACTTTTCCAAACATTACTAAATTCCCAACCGTCAAGGTAGGGTGTAACCCCAATGCACAGTGTTCAACATTCAAGCTATTGTACATGCCATGTATATAGTATATAGTTCGTTCGCCCCAAATTCAATTCAAATCACCCCAATGCATATATAGCAAACAAATATTAGTAATCATTCTTGACAACTTATTTCGATCGGAGGAGCGAAAAGGAATCGGCAATCAGATTCAGAGGTGAATGGCGATGGCGAGGGGAAGCTCTGGCCTCGCTTACCCGGAACGATTTCATGCTGCTGCTGCGTATGCAGGTTTTGATGGATCTCCCCCCAACCCTAATAGCTCTAAGTTCTCCGACGAAGTCGCTTTGCTCCTCTTTGCCCTTTACCAGCAGGTCCCTTATTCCTTCTTTCCTTCTTGCCCGTTTCCTTTTTTTTAAAATTGTAATTTTGTTGGTTAAATGGCTTGATCTGATTTTCCCTTGTGTTGAGTTACGGCAGAGGATGGATAACTGATAGGATACTTAATTTAGAAGGCGCCTTTGGCAGATTATTCCAGTTGAAATTCTCGTAGATCTGGACTTTCATTTCCCTGTATTGTTATTATAGGAAATATTTTGTTTGATGAAATCATTTGCTACTCTTATTATATGTAAATTCGCAGCTTTCAGAAGATAACAAATCGTGAATGTATTGTGGTCCAATGAAATAGTTCACATAAGTCAAAATACATAAATGACCCATTTAAGTTGTACTCCGATCACGCAAACACCTCAACTGAGATAATTTTCAGTTGGACACTTCAAGCCTTCAATAAAGTAGGTCAACTAAACACCCGACCTTATCAGCCCACCTCGCGTGAAATACACTCTCGGATTCATGTCAAACGAACAAATGAGAAAATGACATGTGTAATTTTAATTAAAAAATTTGCAACCTATTATAAAACAAAAAACAGTAATAATAATTTAAAAAAGAAAGAAGAACAATAATTATGAAAAAAGCTCCTTTAATCACCATCTCTATAGAATCACCGCCAGCCCTTCCTCCTTGTCTCCAGTTTTCTTCAGCAACTATTTCCTCTTTTTCTCCTTAATCACCATTTTCAATTCCATGCCTCCTCCTTTGATTTCTTTTTTTCCAGATTCCTTCCCTCTTATTTTCATTTCAGATTTCCTCCTCATCCTCCTTCAATTAAGATCCCCAGCCCCCAACCCCGCGTTAACCAACCCATTGTGTTACGCACCATCACCATTTTTGCCACCTTGGGAGTGATGTGAGATTGTTTGGGAGCTATTGAAGGTGATTATGAGCTTGGAGAGGTTGAATTTGGTAGAAGTGGGCTTGAAAAGTTTTGGTGGACCGTAAGATGTCGGGTTTACTGAGCATATTTGGCTTATGAAATATTCATATTTTCCTTGATTTCAGAAGTAATTGAGCCTATTTTTCATGGACCAATCAACGTGGCGGTCACAATTTCCGTGAATGAAGAACAAGAGAATAAGATTGATATGATATTACCATTGTTCATACAAAGTATGATATTTTAACACAAAAAAGGTGGACTTATTCTTCTTTAATGTAGTAGTCGGACTGGATTTGTGTTCTGGTAGTTGGGCTGCCCTTTTACTGGTGGATGGTGAGTTGTTTTTGTTGAGTGGTATGGTGGCCGGAGTGACCTTTTAGGATGGTGGTTGATGGAGCGGTCGTATGTGGGCGGGGCAAACTTTAGTTAGTATTTTAAGTCCATTCATGAGCTGAAATTGGATTGAGAAACACACAATATGCGTGTCAACATGAGGTGTTTAGTTGACTTATTTTATTGAAGGCTTGAAGTGTCCAACTGAAAATGTGCTCAATTGAGGTGTTTGCGTGATTGTTGAGGACAACTTAAAGGGGCCGTTTGTATATTTCGCCTTTACATAATTCATAGAATACTATTTATGCACTCCCGTACATATGCACGTGATCAACAAGGAGTAAACCAAGCTGAAGTTTAATTCTAAACAGACCTATCTTGGCAATGTCCTTCATATCTAATAAGATTATAAATACAATTAAAAAACAAACCAATATTATGTTATCACTAACCTAATATACTAATATGTCCCCCTCCAGTTGGAGCAAATACATTATATATGTCTAACGCTACTTTTTGACCTAACGCCTTTAGTGAATATGTTAGCCTTTTGTTCTCTACTACGAACATAAACATAGCTTGTGTGACTAACTCCCAGTGATTAAATAAGCGCTCGCTTCCTTGCTTTAAATGAGAAGCAAAGCGAGGCATGAAGGACAACGCTTCAGGTAATAGAAGTGACTCTGGTACGAAAAAGCGACCGCTTCTCTGTAAAAAGCGAGAAGCAGTGAAGCGAGAAGAAGCGTCCGCTTCTATGTTTAAAATTAACCCAAGCCTAATTTTATTAAAAAACGAGATTTCTAAACCGTAAACACTGCCTGGACTTCTTCAACAACAGCGAGACTAGGGTTTTTCTTCAAAAGCAGCAACGATTTCTTCTTCTCTTCTTCATCAACTTCTGATTTCTAAAATAATCTCAAAGCATCAACTAGGGTTGTTCTTCTTCTTCTTGAAGAGTACAGGTATGTTTTGCTTCTGCACTTTTGATTTTCAGTCTTCTTCTTTTTCTTTTTCTTTCTAAACGACAAAAAAGCAGCGAAATCCTAGCGATTTTTTTTCAGAAAATTTCTGCCCACTTTTTCCAGTTTCTGCCCAAAGTTTCTGCCTAATTGCTGCTGAATTGATGCTAATCTTAAGTTTTTTAATTGAAGTATTGAACATTTACCTATAATTACATATGTTGTCTATGTAGTATTTATTTTATTTTTTTTAAAATTCCGCTTCACTTAAAAAAAGCGAGCTTCGCTTCTCGCTTCTCGTGAAATGGGGGTTGTCGCTTTTCCTCGCTTCACGCTCTTCACAATAGTGGTTACTCCTATATGAATTTCATCCTAACAAAAAGGAAAATCATCTGTTTTGTGGCCGTATACTCGTTAAAGATTTGATTTGCTACTATCGGACTGCTATTGCCCCCAGCGTTACAAAACATGTGCAAAAATACCCTTCGTCTGTTAAGGCCCTCCACCATGGCCAACACCATCCCAGATGTCATAATAATTTGCTGAAATGGATGCCACATGGCATGCTACCTCACCACTCCAGTTCTATTTTACCTCCTCCCCCACTTCTTCTTCCACCACCATCTCGCCCTTCATGCAACATCTCTTTAAAATAAAATCCCAATAGTTTTTGAGTGAATGAGCCTTCCTCCTACTGAAGCTTTGATTTCTATCGTACTCTCCATCCTCATATGGAATAATTAATATTTATCATCATATTTTGTAAAATTAGCTAATTAAAAGTTGAATAAGCTACACTATTTTCTCCTCCAATGAAACCAACTATAGGTGTGCCTTTGAGATTTTGATTTTTTTTTAGAAAGTACATCATGTATATTTAGAAGACATCCCCTTCACATTAAATAAATCAAAAGACTTTCATTAAAAACATATCAAGATCGTAACTAATGCACATTTGAGAAAGCAACACATCCAAAAATCATTCTTGGGGAACCTCAGTTTCACGAAGCAAAAACAATGTATCTTGGTTAAAACTTAAATACATTAGCAGACATGGCAATTGCATGAATACGCCTCAATTCCTTTTAAGAATAGAAAATATGTGTCTAATTTACAATATAAAAAACTGAGGAGTGCAACTTTGTCAATTGCAAATAATAGAAGAAGTTATATTTAGTATGGTTGCCAACGAAAAATGAATAGGCAGCTTTCTCCAAGCATCAAATATCCAAATCCTTCTCACTAAGATTGGATTTTAGTTCAATTCACAAATACTACTAATTTTAAACTTGTGAGTTTACTCAACACTGCATTGAAATCCACATTCTAAGTTGGTGGTGGTCCAAGAACTTCTGGATGAGAATGGAGATGGTGGTAGAAGAAGAAGTGGGGGAAGAAAGCCATGAGGTGGCATGCCATGTGGCATCCATCTCAGCAAAATGTCAGGCAATGTGGAATTGTGTTGTCCATGGTGGAGGGCCTTAACGAAGGAGGGATATTTTTGAACGTCGGGGCAATAGTGATCTGATAGTATAACATAGGGCATAAATAATTCTTTTCAAATAGTAGAGGGTCATTTTTGGCCCTTTATCTTTTTTCTTTTGGTATATGCCTTGTATATGGGATTTTATCAATTATTAGTAAAATTATTTACCTTATCGAAAAAAAGAGAGGCTCTTACGAAGAGGAATCTTCATTGGTGACTGTGGAAAGAGTAAGAAACTTGAATAATTTCATTCATGTCTTTGAATGTCATATACATGGCTTTATATAAAAGAAGATGTTAGAAACAGAATCATCTAAATCCCATAAAATCTGGGATTTCTAGAATAAAATAAAAAAAGAATCAGAATTTGATATTTCTAGATTACAACAATTATCTCTAAAATCTCAGAGGATCAGATCTTGATATAGAGAATATCTTCCTAGGAGTCCTCTATCATTCAACGCTCCCCCTCAAGCTGGTGAATGGATATCTTCCATTCCTACCTTGCTTATCAGGTCTTGAAACACATTGTTTGACAGTCTTTTTGTTAAAACATCGGCCAAGTGATCCTTTGTAGATATAGATGGCGTACAAATGAGTCCACTATCTAATTTCTCTGTAATGAACTGTCTATCTACCTCAATATGCTTAGTGCGATCATGCTGTACATGATTATGAGCTATACTTATTACTGATTTATTGTCACAATTTTGTCTCATCGGTCTTTCTCATCTTATCTTCAAATCATCAAGGATTATCTTTAACCATAAAAACTCACAAACTCCCTTCGCCATAGATCTGAACTCGGATTTTGCACTTGATATGGCCACAACATTTTTTTTTTACTTCTCCAAGTCACAAGATTTCCTCCTAAAAAAGTACAGTATCTAGAAGTTGACCTTCGATCCACTAATGAACCACCATAATCCGCATCAGTATACGCCTCTAAAACCATGTCTCCTCTTCTGAATAGTATTCCTTTTCCCGGACTTCCTTTAAGATATTGTAGAATCCTGTTGGCCGCTTGGAGATGCATTTCTCTAGGGTCATGCATAAATTGGCTAACGACACTTACAACAAAGGCAATGTTTGGCCTTGTATGGGACAAGTAGATCAATTTCCCTACAGGCCTTTATCTACCACAAAATCTTCTGGAGCATTGCACGACCAATGATCATATTCAATTGGTGTGGCTACTGGTTTACACCCTAATTCCCTGTTTCTTTCAGCAAATCAAGCACATATTTTTGTTGGGAAATAAAGATTCCTTGTTTAGAATGTGCTACTTCAATTCCCAAAAAAAAATACTTTAATTTTTCAAGATCCTTGATATCAAATTCCTGGAGTAAACAATTCTTCAAATTGTGTATCTCTTTTGAATCATCACCTATTACTATGATATCATCTGCATAGACTAGTAGAGCAGTCACCTTTCCTGTTTTTGAGTGCCTTATGAACAAGGTGTGGTCTCCTTTACTCCGTCGATAGCCTAGCTTGATCATAACCTTTGTAAATCTTCCAAACAATGCACGAGGTTATTGCTTTAGTCCGTAGAGTGCCTTCTTCAGTCTACATACCATTCCCTTCTTGCTTTCAAAACCAGGTGGTACCTCCATATATATCTCCTCATCTAAATCTCCATGTAGAAAAGTATTTTTAACATCAAATTGCTGTCAGTTCCAATTAAAAATCGCAGCCAATGACAATAAGATCCTCATTGTGTTCATTTTTGCCACTAGGGCAAAAGTCTCCAAATAATCAATTCCATAGGTCTATGTGTAACCCTTTGCTACCAAACGTGCTTTAAATCTTTCTATAGACCCATCTGACTTGTATTTCACGGTAAACACCCATCTACACCCTACCGGCTTTTTCCTTTTTGGTAATTTCACCATTTTCCAAGTTTTATTCTTCTGCAATACTTTCATTTCCACCTTCATAGCTTCTTCCCACTCTTTGTTACCTAATGCTTCAGACAAATTTTTTGGAACAGGAATTGTGTGAAGGTTACTGAGAAAAGCTTTATGGCTTAGGGATGTCAAGGAAAGGCACAAAGGGTGTTGTGTGCAGATTCTGGTTCCTTTTCTAAGTGCAATGGGAAGGTTAAGATTATTTGGTTGGTTACGTGCAGGAATTGTGTGAAGGTTACTGAGAAAAGATTTATGGCTTGGGGATAGGTTTTGATATGTCAAGGAAAGGCACAAAGGGTAGGTTCTGGTTCCTTTTCTACGTGCAATGGGAAGGTCAAGGTTATTTGGTTGGTGGTTATGTTCTTCTGCATGATCAGTTTGGTTTGATGTTTTTGATGGTTTAACAGGTTCATGATAGGTATTAGGAGCATTAACATGAGGAGATAATTGTGGCTGAGTAGTTTAATCAGTTAGTATCTTTCTTCTGGAATAAACCTGCAATGGTGGATTACTTTCTTGAATTTCTTTATCTCTATCAGGGTTAGAAGACTCAAAAGGTTCATTAGGATGTAGAGACTAAGATGAGTAAAGAGATGGTGACTCTGGCAAGGACACATATAAGGATTTGTCATGACTAGAAATAGATAAATCAAGTAGTGATAAGTCTAGAGATCCTTTTCCATCCAATGACTCCCCCCTGAATGTAAGAGTTTTTAAAAAATGAGTCACTTTCATCAAATGTGACATTAGCTGAAACAAAATACTTCTTGGTTGATGGTTGGTAACACTTATATCCTTTTTGGGTAGGAGAATATCCAATGAAAAACACACTTAAGAGCATGTGGATCTGACTTGCCTCTATTTTGAGAATGAATGTGAACGTATGCAATACTCCCAAAGATTCTAGGAATCAATTTACTGGAATTTAAAAAATTTGGTAAAAAACTCTTAAGAGTATCGAGTGGGCTCTTAAAATTCAGAATTCTTGATGGTATTCAGTTACTAAGATATGCAGCAGTTAGGATAGCTTCCCCCAATACTGATTTGAAACCCTTTTGTGAAACAATAGTGATCTAGTAATGTCAAGTAAGAAACCGTTTCTTTTCTCCGCTATCCCATTTTGTTGAGGAGTATTGACACAAATTGGTGAATAATTCCCTCATTTTTGAAGAAAACAGAGAGGTTTTGATTGAAGTAGTTCTTGGCATTATCAGAATAGAATCTTTATTGTTGTTTTAACCAGATTAAAAAAGGTAGGAAGAACATGGCTGACATTTGATTTTTGCTTTAACAAATAGATCCACGTTACTCTTTGTACAATCATCAATGAATGACACAAACCATCTAGCACCAGGAATATTAAGAATGGAAGAGGGTCCCCAAACATCGATATGAATAAGAGAAAATGGAGTCTGACATCTTTTGTTGCTTATTGGAAATGAAACACGTTTATGTTTTGCAATTTCACAATCTTCACAATGAAAAGACTCAACAACCAAATCCTTGAATAAAGATGGAAACATTAGCTTGATTACACAAAAGAAAGGATGACCTAAGCGACAATGATGATCCAAACTCTCTCTTTATTGGACATAACAGATTCAGACAAGAATGAACTAGATAATCAATTCTTAATTGTATCTCCACCATGTGAAGTCCAGAAAATAAAGATCACCTTTCTCACTAGCACGCCCAATCATCTCCTTCATATCCTGTTTCTGAAATGCACAATATGAAGAGAAAAAAGTTACTTTGCATTTGGAATCTTTGGTGACTTTGTGAACAGAAATGAGATTTGTAAATAACTTTGGGACATGAAGAACATTCTTAAGTATCAAAGACTTTCCCAGTTGTATGTCTCCTTCGCCAACTACAATAATAACTGAACCATCGGCTATAGTTTTTTTTAATAGCTAGGGCAAGGTGAATATGATGTAAAGAGATGGGAGGAACAAGTCATATGATCAGTTGCCCCGGAATCAACCACCCACATTGGAGAAAATTTGTCTCTAACATTAGCAACAAAAGTGGAAGAAATACCTACAAAGGCCATTGAACAACTACTTGCCGAAGATGATATCTCCAGAGATTCCAGCAATGTCTTCAATTTCTCAATATCTTCTTTGTTGAATTTTGGGACTAATGGACTTTTTTCGTCAATCTGAGGGCTGCTAGCAATGTGTGCCTGCTTTCCATCAAAAGTATTTTTGATTGGAAGTTTACCATTGAGTTTCCAACATTTCTCTCGTGTGCCAGTACTTTTTGCAGCAAGTGCAGTAAAGATTGTCCCTGTTGACAAGCGGTTTGAATGAACTTGCGGGCTTGACGGTGCTCTCCAATTGTGAAACTCCCCACTCCTTTTTATTTGTCCCCTTTGTCATAAGAGCCGATCCTTCATTTATTTGAGTTTCAAGCATAACACTCCTCCGTCCTTCCTCGGTCCGTGTAATGGCCATTGTCTCATTCAATCATTGCAGATCTTCTTCCTTAAAATTTGCACTTGTACAACATCAAACTCTGAATTTAGCCCTACAAGAAAATCATAAATCCTTTTTTTTTCAAAAAGCCCTACAAGAAAATCATAAATCCTTTTTTTTTCAATAAATCTTTTCAAAATTACAACATCGTCTGTGCAACGCATTTGAATGCATTGATAGTGATCCATCTCTTGCCATAACCCGTGTAAAAGATTAGAATATTCAGTGACAGATCGAGCTCCCTGTTTTGTTGCAGATAATTTTGTTTTTATTTCATAGATCCTGGCAGCATCATGAACTTTAGAGTATGTCTCCTTCACTGCATTCCAAATTTCCTCAGCAGTATTCAGAAACATAATGGTATCACTAATTTCTGGAAGCATGGAGTTTCATAACCATGACATCACCATTGAGTCATGTTCATCCCATGCATCAAACTTGGGGTCTTCTTTGGATGGTCCTATACCGAGGAGATGTCCTAATTTCCCTTTACCTTTTAGAAAGGTATGAACAAGCTGAGACCATTTTAGATAATTTTTCTCATTCAACCGATAAAAGGCTTAGAATATTTTGTAAATCTCCAGTTGAAACTCTAGAGCTATGCTCTACAGTGGCATAAACATTTTCAGAGACTTGAGTATTTGCAATAGTACTCTTTTCGGACATGGGTTTCAAATGATTTCAACCCTTGGGCGGATAAAGAGGACAAATGTGATGAATGAAAAAAAAATCGGTCAGGAATAAGCCTAACGCTCTGATACCATGCGGAAAGAGTAAGAAACTTGAATAATTTCATTCATGTCTTTGAATATCATATACATGGCTTTATAAATTATATACAAGAAGAGGTTAGAAACATAATCATCTAAATATCTTCCTAGGAATCCTCTATCATTCAACAGTGAAATATACAAGTGCAACGGTCAGAGTCACAAAAAAAATAAGACTAATGAGCATCCTCACAAGAATGTGGATGAGCATATGCAATCCAAAGTAAATAAAATGAAATCGGCACACAAGAAAATGAAGTTAATGGAAACAAATGTGAGGAACAGTCTGCTATGAAACAAAAAAAAAGCTTGGTATATTGAGGTGATAGGAAGATTGAGGGGCGAGCTCATACTTTCTGGAGTTTCGAACCAGCTTATTCCTCTCACAAAGTGATGTTGGGCCCACAAAGCGAGCCTACTGCAACTTCTTCGATTATTAAAAAATGAGGAACAACTTGTACAAGCCAAACCTCAAAGTATGCTACAACAATAGAAGAAAGCACCATCATATTTGGGGAATCATATGCAACCAACAGTCGAAAAAACCCATCTTCGAAATGCGGGAGTTCTCAGAGTCCATTTACAGTTGGAACTCTCGGCAACTAAGGGATTGTATGAGGGTCCTTGGGTGATTTGTGGCAATTTTAGCATCACTAAGTTTCCATTGATTGAAAACATTGTTCTAGGTTTAGTAGAGGAACGTGGGAGTTCTTCGAGTTCACTGAAGATTTGAATTTGATAGATACTCCTTTATTTGGGGGAAAGTGTACGTGGTCAAGAAATAGTTTCAACTCTCGGATTTATGGATCTTGTATTCTTTCAAGCGGGATGATCTCTTTAGTGCAATCAAACAATCCAAGCCTCCCATGTGTTGTCTTGGATCACTGACCACTAATCCTAGAGTGTGGCATTGGTCTAGAAATGCCTCATATTTTAAGTTTGAAGATATGTATTGGGAGCACCGTAATTTTGAGGAATTGGACAAAAATTGGTGGATATCTTTCAGTATTTGGCCGGCCGGATTTTATTTTTGCTAAGAAGCTTAAGCTACTACAACTCAAGCTTAAAGAATGGACAAGTCCTATTTTGGCCATTACAGGAAAATTTCTGTCCTGAATAAGGTCGTGGAACTGGATCAAGCAGCTGAAGAAGCACCACTCTCGAATTATCTTTTGCTCCCAAAAAGCCAACTTACATATGGAACTTTGAGGACATTTTCTAAATGGAAGAAATTTCCTAGAGACAGAAGTCTAAGTGTCTTGTTTGAGACAAGGGGACAACAACACTGCTTCTTCGATAAGATGGCATACTCCCACAGGAGATTCAATCACAAGCTGAAGGTTGGAGGAGTCCTTTCTAAACATGAAGATGCCATGAAAAATGAGATCCGTAGGTTTTATGGAGCTTTGTATCGGGAGAATGAGACTTAGAGACCACATTAGGAATATGCGAACGCCCCTAGCATTTCCAACGAGGAAAAAGAGTTGCTTGAAAGACCCTTGCTAAATGAGGAAATTCATGGGATTATCAAAAGTTGTGAAAGTTACAAGGCACGGGGCCCTAATGGTTTCTCAAGTGGATTTTACAAAAAGTGTTGGACGATTATAAAAGTTGATTTGTTGAAGCATACGATAAAGTTCCAAGGAGGTCCTGTGGAGGTGTTTGGAGGCTAGCGACGTTCCGGTAGCGTACATTAGGGTGATTAAGGATATGTATGATGATGCTAAGACGCGGGTGAAGATTGTGGGTGGTGACTCGGAGCATTTCGCTGTGGTGATGGGGTTGCACCAAGGGTCGGCTCTTAGCCCATTTTTTATTTGTCTTAGCGATGGATGTACTGTCCTGACACATCTAAGGGGAGGTGCCTTGGTGCATGCTATTTGCTGCCAGTGATATAGTGTTGATTGACGAGACGCGAAACGGAGTTTACGCCAGGTTGGAGGTTTGGAGATAGACCTCGGAGTCTAGAGGTTTCAAATTGAGTAGAATAAAAACAAAATACTTGGAGTGCAAATTCAATGATGGGACCCATGAAGCAGACGTAGAGGTAAAGCTGGATGCTCAAGTTATCCCCAAGAGAGCGAGTTTAAGTATCTTGGGTCTGTTATCCGAGGAGACGGGGAGATTGACGAAGATGTCGCACATCGCATCAGAGCGGGTTGGATGAAATGGAGACTCGCTTCCGATGTTTTATGTGATAAGAATGTGCCGCCAAGACTTAAGGGTAAGTTTTATAGAGTGGTGGTTCGACCGGCTATGCTGTATAGGGCTGAGTGCGGGCCAGTCAAGAACTCCCATGTGCAGAAGATGAAAGTAGCAGAGATGAGGATGTTGCGATGGATGTGTGAGTGTACCAGGAGAGATAAGATCAAGAATGAAGTTATCCGAGACAGAGTGGGAGTAGCATCCGTGGAGGATAAGATGCGGGAGTCGAGGCTGAGATGGTTCAGACATGTTAAAAGAAGAAGAATTGATGTACCTGTTAGGAGGTGTGAGAGGTTGGCCATGGCGAGTTTGAGAAGAGGTCGAGGTAGGCCTAAGAAGTACTGGGGAGAGGTGATTAGACATGACATGACGCTGCTTCAGCTTACTGAGGACATGACCCTTGATAGGAGGGTGTGGGGGTCGAGGATTAAGGTAGAAAGTTAGTGGGTAGTTTTTCGTTGCTCACCAATAGTCTTAGTAGCACACATGTCCCTTCATATTCTTAGATTTTTATTATGTTATGTGGTTTTGTTCGTCTTATGTATTTTATTCTCTGTTACTATTATTTGGTACGACTTATCCTTTATCTCTCCCTTTTTCTTCTCTTCTCCCTCTTTCTTCCTTTCTTGCTTTCCTTTTTTTCTTATTACCTTTCCTTAGCCGATGGTCTATTGGAAACAACCTCTCTACCTGTTAGGTAAGGGTAAGGTTTGCGTACAAACTTCCCTCCCCAGACCCCACCTGGTGGGAACATACTGTGTTTGTTGTTGTTGTTGTTATTTGTTGAATGCTCTTAATCACTTTTACGTATTTTATGTTATTTTTAGTATGAGTCTATTGATATTACTAACTTATCGTCTCTTGTTGCTGTCTTGAGCCGAGGGTCTCCTGGAAACAGCCTCTCTGCCCCCCGGGGTAGGGGTAAGGTCTGCGTACATATTACCCTCCTCAGACCCCACTAGTGGGATTATACAGGGTTGTTGTTGTTGTTGTTGTTGTTGTCTTCTTAATCACTTTTACAACTCTGAATATTTTGATGGAAGTTTAAATTCCTCCTTTATAACACTTATTCCCAAGAAGATTGGTGCAAAGGAACTCAAAAGATTATAGACCTATCAGTTTGATAGGTAGCTTCTGTAAGATCTTCTCCAAAGCATTGGCAGATAGGCCAAAAAATGCACTACCCAGTCTTGTCAGTTCCTCTCAAATGGCATTTCTTAGTGATAGAAACATTACACATGCTGCGTTGATCGCTAATGAATGCTTGGATTCCAGGATGAAGTCAAGGAAGCCGGGAATCATTTGCACGTTGGACATTGAAAATGCGTTTGACCATGTAAATTAGGAATTTCTGTTGAATCTATTGAGTCGACTGGGCTTCGGTAGCAAATGGATTAGTTGGATGAGATCTTATTTATCCACAATAAAATTCTCTGTTCTCATTAACGATAACCCCCATGTTTTTTTTCTTCACAAAGAGGCCTCAGACAAAGAGATTGTCTTTCTCCTTCTCTTTTTATTCTAGTTATGGAGGGTCTTAGCAAAATGTTATATAGTGCAATTCATTCAAACTGGATTGATGGCTTTCATGCAGATTGTTTATGTACGAGGAATCTCAAAATTTCTCACATTTTATACGCGAATGATACCTTGATCATGTGTAATTTAGAACAGCAGAAGAACATAAGGTTATATTTTTGAGGATGATTCTATCTTTTTTCGAAGCCGTCTCGGGATTACACATCAACTTTTCAAATAGCTCTCTGTTTCCTCTCAACAATGTGCCAGACATTAGCCGACTAGCCAAAATTTTGCCCTGCAAAGTGTTATCCTTATCTACTTGGCCTTACCTTTCGGGAATAAATTCAAATCCTTATCTATTATGAACGAGGTTCTTAAGAAGATGGAGAAAAAGATGGCAAATTGGAGGAATCAATACCTCTCTTTGGGTGTCAGAATCACTCTCATCAATAGTGTTCATAGTGCAATTCCTACTTATATACTGTCTCCTTTCGAGGCACCATCCTCTGTCTTGAAGTGCATGGACAAATTGAGGAGAGACTTTCTTTGGAAAGGAAACAATCTCACCCCTTCTCTCTTGTTAATTGGAAGACAGTTGCTGAAGATAAAGAATAGGGGATTTGAGAATCAAGAACTTGAGGAGCCATAATAAAAGCTTATTACTGAAATAGCACCGGAGATTCAACAAGGAGGACAATGCACTTTGGAGGAGAACCTTGGTGGAAAAATTCTCTCTTGAGAATAAATGACGTACCAAAGCATCCACAACACCTCATGGCACTAGAATTTAGAAGCATATTAGAGGAGGTTGGAACAAATTTGAGGCAGATATGGGCTTCATTCTTGGAAATGGACGGAAAATAATTTTTTGGAAAGATGCATGGATGGGCCACACTCCTCTTAAAGATCAGTACAGTATTTCTTCCCGCACAATGGGGTAATTGCTGAATTTATTCAATGCAAGGTTGGAATCTCTTTCCTTGAAGGACCTTAAATGATTGGGAAATGGAAAGTTTATGTCTTTTGCTTCAGCTACACCATAGCCTTGATGGGAGGGATATACCAAAGGTCTCTTTTCAGTCAAAAGTTGATTCACTGGAATCAAGCAACAATGGGGACTATTTGGAAAATTTTTGGTTTAGTAAGGCTCCTTCGAAAGTCTATTGCTTCTCTTGGATCGGGGCTAGGGAAGCTTGTCTGACTCATTGGCCACCTCTTCTTGCATTATAGAGTTACTAATCAACTGTGGAACATGTTTTTGGCAATACTTGGCATGTCTTCGACCATGCCAAAATTCATTTTCGAGAGATTGCAATGCTGGAAAAAATGGACAACGCAAGAGATAACAACAGACTTGGAATACCATTCCTCAAGCCATTTGGTGGACTATTTGGCTTGAAAGAAATAACAGAATCTTTAAAGGCAACAAGAGACACATAGATAGCCTTGAACAATGATGTATTTGTTTGCTAGATTTTTGGTGCAACCTGCTTATTGTACATGATGAAGTTGGATTTCTATATATGCTAGAGGAACTGCACTTTTTGTAATTATGTCATTGGGCACTGGCTTAGAGCAAGTATTTATAAATCATTGATCACTTATTCAAAAAAATAAAATAAAATCATCTTCGAAACACTAGTGTATAGCTTCTTTCGGTAAAGCCCATTCTCAAACCCACAACTTCAGTTATGAACGTTTCTCTTCAGCACACAAGGCATTCTTGTGTACCATTTTCAATTGTGCCTAGAAATTACTTTGAAGCCATGAAAGATGAAAGGTGGACGCAAGCTATACAAACAAAAAATTTAGAGACAAGTTGCACATGGACGCTATTGCCACTACCAAAAAGTAAGAAGGCAATAGATTGTCGATGGATCTATAAGATCAAATATCGTGCAAACGGATCCATAGAGTAGTTTAAGACAAGGCGTTTAGGACATAATTAAATAAATAAAAATGTGCTTCTTTTAACAATTTAAGCTTTTCGTGAGATGGTTACCCAATTCAGAGCTAGAATTGTGTATTCTTGGTTTACTCAATATTGGACCCGCCATAGATATGTTGTCCACACTCCAGATGTCATATGCGCGCGGGAGGGGGGATGTTAAGTATCCCACATTAATATAGACAATAAGTTGTTGTCTCATTATCAGTCTCTGGCAATACTCACCTCATGAGCTAACTTTTAATGTTGAATTAGGCCCAAGGTACTATCTCGCTGAACTATATGCTTAACACCTGCAAGATGAATTGATTAGGAACAACTTGAAATTCCATTATTTTGTCGAGTCATATGCACTATGATTCTTTTTTCCTTTTTTTTTGTTGGGGGGGGGGGTGTTAATTGTTCTATCATTTTTAAGAAACATAAGTTTTTAATTCCTATTTATAATTTTAGTTCCTCTCATTAGCCAATAAAAAAGTTAAGTTTTAGCATGGTTCATTCTCTTCAGTTGTGCTATTTGGCGTAAGGCTTAAGACTACTAAGTCTTAGAAAATGGAGGATAGAGAATAGACTATGATTTTTCTTACAGTTAAATCTTTTAACAGAGTTTGCTGGTGAGAGAGGAGACAACTTTTCCACATTTATCGATTTGGGTACCAAGGGTGCCCAAGAAAGTATATTTTTTTGCATGGTTGGCAGTGAGGTGAGCGATTCTGACAGATGGTAATCCGAGGAAGAGAATTATTACTTATTTTAGTTGGTGTTATATGTGCAAATGTTCGAGTGAAGAAGTTGATTCATCTTTTGGTCATTGTAGGGTGGCGTCGGGTCAGTGGAGGGTGATCTTGAATTGGTGGTGTTAGCGGAAACGTAAAAGAAAGAACACAAGATTTAACGTGGTTCGGATCAAATTAATCCTACGTCCACCAGAGAACAATTGCCTTTCTATTATTTACAAAGGAAGGGGAAATTTCCCAATTACACTTAAGAGAATTTCTCTCTTAACTCTCTACTCACTACAATGTATTGTATTATTTTTGGGATGGTTTCTACAAATGAAAGAGTGCATCTATTTATCGAGGTAAGGACCTCCTCTTGATGTCATTGGTGACATCAAACTACCTCCTCCTGATGTCATGGGTGACATCAAAGGAGGAAGCTTCCTCCTAGCATTCATGCCAACTCTTTCCACCAACTCTTCCAATTGGCATGCCATTGTTGACTAAACATAAACCAACATTTTCAGCATGCCATTGTTGACTAAACATAAACCAAAATTTTCAGGTGGTTTGGTATATTGTGGGTGATGCAAGGCAATGTCAAAATATGTGTTGCATAGCCGGACTGGTAGACGAAGGAGAAGAAGACAAAGGTCTTGGGAGGTTACTTTGCTAGCTCTTATGCGAATCGTATGGAATGAGAGAAATAGGAGAGTGTTTGAGGAGATTGAATATGATTTTGTGCAATTAAGGAATAGCCGCCTTTTGTCTTTGATTGTTTTTTGGTGCACCCATAAGATTCCTATCTATATAGATGATTGGGTGTCGTTCCATATGAATCATATTCTTTTGTAATTTCTCTACTTTTTGGTATACCTTTTGTATACGAGAATCTTTCTCTCCTAATGTTAATAAAATTATTTACCTTATAAAAAGAAATGATTTTTCTTTCTCTTGTTTATGCAGTCTATAATTGTTTGCTGAATTCCAAAGGATCTGGCACATAGTATGACTATTGATATTCTTGTGTGTCTAATTGGTGCAGGCAATTGTAGGACCTTGTAAGATTCCTAAGCCTAGAAGTTGGAGTCCAGTAGAACAAAGCAAATGGACAAGGTTTCTTTTTATGAGCTCTATCATTCGGATATTATCTAATCTTGATTTTCATCATCTACTTTATTCGAGGAAGTTTTTCTTTTACCTTTTTCTCATTACATGATAAACATATTTGTGATAAATTCTCTTATGTCTGCATAAAATTATTTTAGACATACATTCCATTGCCCAACTGAAGTGGATGTAGCTTAAAAGCAAGATAGCACCTAAAATAACATTGAATTTTATTTATTTCTATTTTCTACTCTGGTTAGTTGAAAATAAAGTTGTCTATTAGTAACTGATAATGTCTATCTAGTAGTTTGCAGTACTCGTTAGCTTAAAGTTAGAATAGAGTGTTAATTGTTCTAAGAATACTAACTGCTTAGAGATACTTATTAAAAATTTAAAAGGAAACCGTTTAGAGCTACTTATTTATGAATAGGACTGTTGTGTATTATGTTGAGAAAGTAGATACTAGTTCTTTTTTCCTCTTAAGCTTCTCAAAAACACACACAAGAGTCCTATTCATAAATAAGTAATTCTAGACGTTTTTCCATAAATAGTTAATTAATTCATTTGGTATTACAGGCCCTACTTCCTCCTCCATTCTCCTTCTTTCCCCTCTCAGCCTCTCCTCTCTCCCATTCTCTATTTCTCTTCTCTTTCTTTCTCTCCCTCTCTTCCTTGCTTTTCTTTATCTCATTTGCTCTTTCTCTTTGTTCTCTCTCAAATCTTCTTTCTTTCTTACTTCTGTTTCTTCACATTCTCATTTCCCCCCTTTGTTTTCCCTTCTTTCGTTTGTGCTGCGACATCAGAAGCTCTCCAGCAGCAGAGCTTTAAGTAGAGTCATTGCTACAGGCTAACAATTTCATTAGTTTATAATCAAAGGAGTGTTATAACAGTTAGCAACAGCCAGGGATGTGAAGCCATCAGTATTGTTAAAGGCTCATTTAAGGCGCGCTTAAGCCCTGAAGCCCAGAGAAGCTCAGGGAGGCTGCACTTCAGTGTAAGGCAAGAAACTAAGACATGCGCCTCATTGCCCATGAGTTTTATTGTGAATCATGACAAGAGGGAATAAACAACAAATATAATCAGAATAATAAGTGTAATAACTGTAAAGGAAAACATTATGAATGCATTTGTTATTTTTTTCTTGAATTACATATATATATATATATATATATATTTTTTTTTTTTACCGTAGTTGTTCCTTTCCTTACTAAAGCCAGTACTTTTACGTGCGCTTTGCGCTTAAAGCCCAATAGACTTAAAGCGTTTTTAGGGCTTTTCGCTTTTGACAACACCTGAAGATATGCGGTTGACTACTATCAGTTGTTTAAGGCAAATAGTGGTGCCATAGGCGAGAAGAACCTTGGTCATTTTAATAGGAAAATGTTTGCAGTCTCATTCGCTTTGAACAATTGTGGGGTCATAAGTAATGGCATATTATGGGGCAAATTGGCTTCTTAAACAGAAAAAAACTGATGATAAGTAATATAATTGAAGTTAATTTATTGAGCTGTTTGGTGTTGAACGGGTTGCCTATATGTCAAATTTAGAGACGAGATGACAAACAGGGGAAAAGATTAATTAATGGGATTATGAAATTGGAATATTAAATAATCAAGATTCATCATGATAGTCAGTCTTAGCCCAAAAGGTAATTCATTATTAAACAGGTATCCCAGAGCCACCAATAAAAGATATAAAGAAGAAAAAGAAGAGAAGAAAAGAAAACAGGACATCCCAGTGCCACAGCCAAAAAAAATCCTACTCACAGCTGTTAATATTCCATATGCATTATTGCGGGCTGAATTTGTATTCTAAATGGTGGTCCTATTTTTGTAGCTGGAATGGACTTGGTAACATGGCTTCCACTGAGGCTATGCGTCTCTTCGTAAAAATATTAGAGGTCTGTGCAGAAACCTGCTTATCTTGATAATTTTCGCGGAATGAATGAAAAATTTAGACAGCTTTTATTTGTTATGGAACATGAATAGGAAGAAGATCCAGGTTGGTATTCCAGGGCCTCAAATTTTGTTTCAGAGCCTGTAATTGACGGAGATCTGAATGTGAGTTTCCCTTTCCTTTGTATGATTCTTTAATTCTTTTCTCTCTTTCTCTTTCCCTAATCTACGCTTTTATCTTTTCCTTTAACTCCCCATTTTCTCCTTTCGTTCAGCATAATCCAAAAGCTGAGCCAATTATTGAGAACGGAAATGCTTTTCCTGAGACAAAAACTATTCCTACTGAAAATGGCAACTTGTCAGATGCTCCGGATAAAGATGCTGTATCAGAAAGTTTTGGTGCAGTTAGTGTATATGATCAATGGGTTTCACCTCCAATATCTAGTCCACGACCGAGAGCTCGATATGAGGTATTTGTTTTGCATCTCTTATTTGTTGTTGCTTTTACGCATACTCTCAACCAATCTCCATCTTCTTTCACAGCATGCGGCTGCTGTTATTGATGATAAGATGTATATATTCGGGGGCAACTACAATGGGCGTTACCTTAGCGATCTCCAGGTATGAATACTATCCAAGCAAGCTGTAATATATATATATAGTTGTTGATGTCTTTTATACTTATCACAAATCATAAGATTTTCAAACTCTGATGATTCTTTACAATGCTTGTCCTTGGAAGCTGGTTAACACTAATTACTGCAGATCTTTTCATTCTTAGTCTCATTTTTTTCAACTTTTTTATGTTATTGCCTCACTAGATTTTCTTTTTCCCAATCCTAAAGAGTAGGTATTCTTCCATTGTAGTTTTTCTCCTCCTTTGGTTGCTGGACATTCAACTTTTGTGGATTGGGGGTCAATGCAGGCTTTGGACTTGAAGAGTTGGACATGGTCTAGAGTTGAAGTTAAAGCAGCTGGCAGTGAGGCTTCTCCCGTACCAGTAGCTCCTTTGGCTGGTCACTCCCTGGTTAGTATTGATATATGGTTTTTCGTAATAATCAAATTATTTTGGTATTTACACCAACTTCTGCCTGGTATTTGGGGATTCAACTCACATAAGCATTGAGGTTTCTCTTTGCTCATATTAGTTATCCTCTGTTCTCTCTCTAGGTACCATGGGAAGGAACTAAGCTCATATCAATCGGTGGACATATGAGAAATCCTTCTGAAAGTGTGCAAGGTTTGTTCTTGTCACTTAAATTTGATTCCAATTTTTTCTTTGTATAAGAGCAGCCTAGAGATGATTCAACTGTAGTTACTCCAAGTCAGTACACCTGAAAATGGAAGTTTCTTTCCCAGAAGAAAAGAAGAAAGAGATGAAATTACTGTTCTTGGCTTCATGATAATCATTAGAAGATTTGGGGTTTACTTTTGAGCCATTTAAAGATGTACTTTTGGCTCATTAGAATGCTCTATGACCACCAATATTATCCAGTCATGCATATTGCAAGGGACTGAGTAACCTCGACCGGGAATAAAATAAACGTGACTGGATAACATACACGCACATATGAAGATCACAAGATGCTCTGGTCTCATTTATGTTCCATGAAAATATGCAAAGTACTATTCCATGACCTAGAGAACTTCTGACCTTGTTTATTGGGCTTTAAATACAAAGAGAAAATAAAACACGAGCTTGAACGAATAAAGACACACAAAGAGAAAATAAAGCACGAGCTTTAACGAATAAAGACACAAACAACATAAAGAACAAACAACGAACAAATTTTTTTTTCTCTCTCTCTGTATACATATATGGTTTTGCTAACCTACTACATGAAGGTAGCAGGTTAGCATTATACCAACTTTTTCACCAAAATGCCCCTTGCCACCTAATTAAAATAGAGACTTTTAAGGGCTTTTCAGTCTCTTATTTGAATCACCAATTTCCATCTCTGCATTCTCCTACACCCATCTGTCATTTCCTCCACCGTTTTGCTCTAGAGGCTCTCCCCCAAATTCTGATGTCGAGACATGTTTCTTATTATGGAATCCATGAAAATACTGTTAAGAACCTCTATTTCCCTTTTTTAAAACCATCAAAAGTACAATTTTTTCAATATAATAATCAAAATAGCAGAGGAAACCAAAGGCATTTTCGATGTCATATTCTGATCTTTTTGAATTTATGTTGTGCGACATCAATATCTTATGTTCTTTTCTGTTTGAAACAGTTCATGGAATAATTTATTTCTTCGAAAACAAAAAATTGAATGTAACCAGAAGATGAACACTAAGTTCGTATTGGTCAAGGTGGCATAGAGAAAAGATCCTAAAAAGAACTTTGAATTTTAGAAATTGAGAAGTATGCCTGGAGATGGAAGGTTGAGAAAATTGAAAATGAAGAGAAGATTCATAGAGAGAATGCAGAGTGCTTCAGGCACGAATTTTCTACGGAAAACGAGAGCTGATGGAAGATGGGAAATTGGGTAATTCAGGTAAAAGATTGAAAAGTCCTTAAAAGAGTCTAATTTTAATTAGGTGGTAAGGGGCATTTTCGTGAAATAAAAAAGGTACAATGTTAACGTGCTACCTTCGTGTAGTAGGTAGCAAAACCCATATATGGAAGGAATGCAAGAATGATAACTACAAATTGATATTGATAAAGGAAAATATACACTTAAAAAAATAATAATTGTATGAACGAAGGAATTGAAAAAACTACAAATTATCACAAAAAGGAAGAAGGAATTCAGACACTACGATAAAGTGAGACATTATTGTTTCGTGTCATTCTCTTCCGGCAAGAGTTCATGGGTAATGAGGCACATGCCTTAGCACATTTGTGTCTGCACTAAAGGCTTTGCCTAAGTGAGACAAACTACCGACCTGTTTTAGTCACCTAATTTAAAAAGTATCTTCATAACAAAATGGATTCGAGTCATTACATAGAACCTTTTACTTGATTTTTTTGTTGCTTAATGCTATGTGCCATTCGTTTGCCAGTGATGGTGTTTGATCTGCAAATGCATACTTGGTCGACCTTCAAGACATATGGAAAGACACCGGTATATTTGTTATCCCATAATGCTGTTTTACCTTTTTAGTGGTTTCAAATATTCTTGGCGTCCCTGCTTCTGATTTGATGATTTCTGTGGTTGGATGTTTCCTGACTTAAATGCTGTATCCTTTCTATCTATCTGTTTCGTGTCTTATAGCCTGTTTAGCCAAACTTCTCCAAGGTCAAGCACTTCTTTTTTTTAAAGTGAGTTCTTTGGCCAAGCTTCTAGGAAGGAAAAAGTGCTTTTGAGTAGAAGCAGAAGTAGTTTTTTAGAAGCAGAAAAGAGTAGCTTCTCCCCAAGAACACTTTTTTGAAAAGCGCTTTTGAGAAAAATACACTTAAAAGTATTTTGTAAAAGCTTGGCCGAATACTCATTGCTACTCAAAAGTACTTTTTAAATTGATTAGCCAAACACAAACAACTTTTCACCAAAAGTACTTTTCTAAGCACTTTTAGAAAAAAAGCACCTTTCAAAATAAAGCTGATTTTAGAAGCTTGGCCAAACAGCTATTAGTCTAAACGAATGAAACAAACAAACTAATTATTCTTGTTTGATGAGTTGATTAACTTCTGCAGGTTTCCCGTGGAGGACATTCAGTAACCCTTGTAGGATCAAGCTTAGTAATATTTGGTGGACAAGATGCAGATCGATGTCTCCTGAATGATCTACACATTCTAAACTTAGAAACCATGGCCTGGGATGAAGTGGACACACTGTAAGATGCTTCCAGAAGTCTTTAAGCACGCTATTTTCTCTTTCAGATTTTCTTGCTTGTCTTTTTGAAGGACATAGAAGTCAATTACCATCTGTCTACTTTAGGAGTTTTCTCTTTTTTGGCAAAAGAAATCCTCATCTAGTTAGCTTGTATGTCTTATTGCCTGTATACATTTTCAAAAATCTACCGATGCTAATAGTGTGAATGTTTACAGAGATTTTGCCCATGTATCTTTTTATCTTTCGTTAAAAACCCCTGATCATTTGGTATATGCCTTTACTGGTGCTTATGCTTACCACTTTCCTTGACCTTACTATTTTCTTAGGGGAATGCCTCCTTCTCCAAGGTCAGATCATGCTGCCACTATACATGCAGAGCGCTACCTTCTAGTTTTTGGTGGGGGCTCATACACTGCTTGTTTCAATGATCTGCATGTTCTTGACCTGCAAACTGTGAGATAATATTTTCGGTTCCAAAAGATAGAGAACTGCTCAAATTAGAATATTATTTGTTATTGATAACTGTTATTTAATTTAACTTCTACAGATGGAGTGGTCAAGGCCTACTCAACAGGGTGAAATACCAAGTCCACGTGCCGGCCATGCTGGTGTAGCTGTTGGAGAGAATTGGTTTATTGTTGGGGGAGGCAACAACAAGAGCGGTATGCTTTGTACTTTAAGAATAGCTATGGCGTTCATAATAGTTCCAACTGTTGTTTATGCTAGGATTTTTAGTGCCTTTCTCCTTCATCGAGGGTTCTTGGCAGAATCTACAATTTTAAATATATGAAATTTGAATAAGATATGATGACGATCTCGTTGTCTGGGCTGGAAGAATTTCTAGTCCATAACAGGTCATGCGAGTAAGATAGTACTCCTTCTGTCTCAATGTATGAGCAGTGTTTGACTGATGCAGAGTTTAAGGAAAAAAAAAGAATTTTAAAACTTGTGGCCTTAAACAAGTTATAGATATTTGTGTGGCTATAAATCATTTCATTAAGGGTAAAATGAGAAATTTAAGTTAAATAATTTAAAATAAGTATGACATTCTTTCTGTGACAGACTAAAAAAGAAAGTATGATACTTGAATTGGACAGAGGAAGTAGCTTTCAATTATTCCCTCTATTCCATTTGATCTGATACTCTTTCCTTTTGGTTGTTTCTGAAAAGAATGACACATTTTTGTACGTGGAAACTCTTCAACTTTTTATTTTTACCCTTAATGACATGCTCTTATAGTCATAGCAATCTCATATGTTTAAGACCACAAGTTCTACGGGTACTTTTGGTATGTGTCAAAAGTTTTTATTTCTTACTTAAACTTCGTGCAATACCGTCATACAAAATGAAAGAGGGAGTAGTTAAATCTTTTTTTGGCTAGGGATTAGTTTTATACGGTCAGATCTCTCTATAATAGCATCCCTATATAACAACCATTCAATATAAAAGTCATTTTTTATCAGAACCAATTTTTAAGTTATATTTTACCTCTCTGTAACAACTTTTTACCTATAACAACAATAGCCATATTTATAGCAGAACGCTAAAAAAATATTACCCATATATTAACAACCATATAGAATCTTTAAGATTACTACTAATTCTAAAAATATGCGCACAATCTATTCCATTAAACAAGTTTCTATCTTGCATAATATATAAGATTTGAAGATTTACACATGATATCTTTTCTATTGGACAAATTTCAAAAAATATTTAGATAGAAAATTAAACTGTTAAGCTCTTAGATTGTCCTCAAAGGAAAGCTATTGGATACCTTTTGCTGAAAATTTGGACATGAACCTTCGCCAATTCAAGGGTTATATTAGTAAGAGAATGAAATCTACGGAACAAGCTACGATTACAAAGTTCTTCCATAAATCTTGAAGAATTTATTTTTCTAAGTAGCTTTAAAATGGCTGCCTTGGTGTTTAAATATGTATAGGTTTAGTTATGAATTTATTAATAATGTATTTGCTTTCTTTAATATTTAACTAGTGAAATATGCATATCTTTTGAGATTTAAAGTTGAATAGTTTTCTTATCTTTTATATGTAACATTAAAAAAGGAAAAATAATTGATTTTTGAATAATATTTATCTATGACAACCAAAAAATTATTTAAATGTCAAATGCTATTATAGTGTATAACATCCGTTCACTATAAAAGCCAAAAACTATTGTGACAAACGAGGCTGTTATAGAGAGGGTTGACTGTATCATCTTGTTACTTCCTAGAATCTTGGAGTCGATGTTTTTGGTGCATGAGAAGTGTCCCTATGTGCCGCTAAATTATTGGGAAAGGCCTTTTGGTAGTTCGAATGGTTGGTTAACTTCTCATGGTAAAATAGTGTTATTTATCTCTCAACGTGTTATCCACATCTTTCCCCAAAAAGGAAAGATTATGTACAACCTCTTTTGATAAGGTAGTTCTCAAGTTAGAAAATGTCCTATAGAAGATATGTTAGAGATCTACAACATTTTACGTATTGGTTGTGGGGTTTATGAAGATACATTGCTGCATTGTGAGCTCGTGTTTTTTCTCATTTTGAATTGTGTGAATTGCCTCAATTGTTGGTGGGTTTAATGAGACTTGACCTAGGAACTCTGATACTATATTCAATGGTGTGAACCACTTCACCTAAAAACTTGGGAGGTTCTAGGTTTGAGTCTTACCTCCACTAGTCTGACAAGATATTTATAGGTATTTGATCCAAGAAAGGGAGAGTCAGCCCCTGTGTAAGGACGTCTTGCAAACCTATAATAGATAAATATATAAATAAATAAATAAATAAATGTGTCTTCTTTCTAAGTGTTTAAGCTTGGGTTAATCTTTCAGATAAGGCAGCTTACATCATTTAATATGTTCATATCAGCCAAATCTCGGTCATCTGTTCTCACTGTTAATTCGGTGCTTACAACTGTTTATCTCTACTTCTGGTTCAATTGTATATTGTCTTCGCTTATTGCTATCTCTCTGGACTTCACTATCTTAACTCAACTCATCAAGCCACGGACTTTGTTCTAGGTTCGTATCTCAACATTCTGAGTCCATTTTCTTTGTTCCAGCCCACACCTTAGCTTGTTGAGCTTATTCACTCTTCTCCTATCCACTCTTGAGTTTGTTGAGCTTACTCTCTCTACTCTAGCCGACTCTATAGCATACTAAGCCTTTTAAAAAGCCAAAGCAGAGAAAAAAAAAATTTTTTTTTTGAAAAAAACTTCTTCAAAAAAGCCAAAGCAGAGCAAAAAACAATCAACTAGTATATAAACCCTAGAACTGAGTTACATGTGCGAGATGAGGTTGACATGATAGCTTCCCATATCAGCTTTGTAAGGGTTTTCCAAATTGATTTGCAAATGTCTCTTTTAACTCTATCCGTTGCCTTAAGGCTTTGAGTTGCATGTACAAGTTCTTTTCTTGATGTGTGAACTAGAGCATTGTAATACTATGAGAGTTAACAGGTTAGCAACTTGTGGGTTTGTCTCTTGGTTTTTGCATAAGCAGGTTGTGCTTAGCATGATTGTTTCCTGTGATGCATCATCTGAATAGCTGGTGCAGATGAATGAGTGAAAGTACAGAAGAAATATGAGGTCAACTGTTTCTAATCTGCTACAGAACTAGAGCATTGTAATACTATGAGGGGTCGTTTGGTAGGATGTATTAGGGAATATAATCATGTATTCAACACTATTCTTATACATAGCAATCCATGGCATTAGCAATACCATGGTTTTTGGTACATGGATAAGAATGTATAAAGACATAACTGCCCTTTCAAAACCTTTTTCACGTACAAAGCTAAAGAATGTGGAGGGTATTTTTGTATGCAAACAGCTCTTTAAAAAAAATATGCAATGTATGTTTTAACACCAAACCAAACAGTCGATAAGAAATAATTCCTGCATAATTAATCATAGTATACCTAATCCTAACATTACTAATCTCAGCATTACTAATACACCTATTCAGTAATATTCATATACACCTTACCAAATGACCCCGGAGAGTCTTGGTTTATGCATAAGCTTGTTGTGCTTAGCATGATTGGTTTCCTGTGAAGAATCCTCTGAATAGCCGGTGCAAAAGTACAGTAGAAATCTGAGGTCACTCTGTTTCTAATCTAGGGGGAGCGCGCTGCAGATTCTAATTTTTCTAGGAAGTGAAAGCAGTAATCCGGAGTTGGACAAAAAATTATAATATCTGTGGATCACTTATATTTGCTTCAATATGATTTTAGTTGTGGACCATTGCATCATTCTTGTGTTTATGCTTTTTTAGTTCTTTTTCTTAATTGTTTCAGTCTCTCTTACAACTTTATGCTGTTCTTATTATCTTACAATTGTTGCAGGGGTCTCTGAAACTGTTGTGCTCAACATGTCTGCTTTGGCTTGGTCAGTTGTAACAACTGTTCAAGGACAAGTTCCTCTTGCCACTGAGGTATTCCTGTGCCAGGCGGCATCTTCTTTTTTCAAGCAACCTACCAGTTTCCGTTTCCTTTTTTCCCCTTTAAGTATCTGGACTGGATACAAAACTTTTGCTTGTTCTGTTTTCCTCTAAAAGATAATTTTTAGTTGGATGACCCAAATTTGAGCCGTCTGAACTAATGTCACATGCTGCTTCTGTTGTTTCCATATCCCATTATTCTGGATGTCCAATGTGGTCCTACAATTGAATTCCTGAGGTGTGCTCGACACTCTACAGAATCTGTGATATGTCATCAATGTGACATAATACAGCAGACGAAAATGAAGAAGAGCATCCATCGGTACCCTTGAGCTATTCAAGTTCTGATCACGCTCATCCCTGATTAAACTTATGTGGAAATAAGCTTGACAAAATCTAGATTGTCCATGTGGTCGCAATATCTTTAGTTACCACTAAATTGTGATGCAGACAGATATGAATATGTTACCATCTCTGGTTAAGCCTAAGTTAGAGATGATTTGAATTTTGATACTGCAACTGTTTTAGTTGTCAAAAGTTTTGACTTATCGGTGTTTTGGATAGCGTGCAGCGACAGTGAAGCAACGAGGGCCCGCTTCACTGAGGCGAGAGGCGCGCAGCGAAGCACTCGCCTTTTCGATGTGAAGCGACAATTTATACTGGAAAGCAAAATATTATATATATAACTAAAAACTCAATAACAATAATATATTAATAAATATATCAAATTCAAAAATTTAAAACTCAATAGATAGTCATAGTAGATTCATAATCTAAAAGTCTAACAGCTTGTTTGGATGGTTGTTCCTCGTTGTATCGTATTGTATTGTTATTCCAAAACAATGTTTGTTTTGATTGTTTCATTAAAATTGGTTGTATTGTATTGTTAAATCCATTGTTCCAGAACAATGAAAAGTCCCCTTTTTTGAAACAACCGATTTGGCATGGTGGGATCGTTTCCTATTTTTCTTTCCAATTATGCCCTAACTTATTACTCCACAATTCTATTTTACCATTTACCTTTTCTTCTATTTTAACTCCAAATCTCCAACTTCTAACCTACTTTATTTTTTTCCAGTACTTCCGCCAACGTTAAAGGTGTTTTGCCGCCTTCTATTTTACTTTTTCTCCTAATTTGCTTTTAACTCAATTCTAATTAGTTGTGCTCCTTTGTTTTGCCTTCTTCTGTTCTGCTTTCTTAAGGTGTTTTGCCTTCTTCTGTTTTATTTTTAAAAAATTATTTTATGCATAATTTTTGATAAATTCAATATTTAAATAATTGAGGGTATTTTAGTAAACTTATCAGTTATAGTACAGTACGATACAGTCAAACCAAACAGCAAAATATTATTTAACAATACAATCTATTCAAACTTTGTATTCATAAAACGATACGGTACAATACGATACAGTACAATACAATACATTATAAAACGACGGGGAACAATGATCCAAACAGACTATAAAACAAGCAACATCTATTCTTCTTCAAGATTTTCAAATTCTAGAACTTCAAGAATGTTAGCATTATATTGGCTATCATCTTCTTCATCCTCAGAGGCCTTCATCAATTAGGGACCGGCTTGAACTTGCTACTCCCTTTCCCTTGTAATTTGAACTTGAAAAACTCCCTCTAAGACTATAGATATTCTCCTCAACTCCAGCCGCCATTGGAACAGTACTCCGATCAAGATTATCTCCTACATACACTTTTTCATCTTCATGATTTTGGGGGGCTCCAGTTAACCATTCATTTGCCTCGTCAATGTTATCCTACAAAAATTGGATCAATGGTATCGCGAGCTTCATACGTCGCCTCAATGTTCTATTGTATTTAATATACACTACATCATTGAGACGCGATAGCTCAAGCCTATTCCTTTTCTTGGAGTGAATTTGCGCATAAGTTGTTTAGATTAATTAATAGATACTAATAATAATACAGAAGGGCCGGCTTGGCTCAGCGGTAAGCTTGCTTGCCGTGGAGTGTCAGGTCGCGGGTTCGAATCAGCCTCTCTGCAAAGCAGAGGGAAGGCTGCCTAGAGTATTCCCTTCCCCAACACCCACGAAGTGAGTATTGAACTGGGTCGGCCCTTTTAATAATAATACAATATAGAATATATTAATATAATAAATCTGCTTCTTACATGATCAAATACGCTCCAGTTTCTCTCGCATCCAGATGCACTACAAGTTAGGCTTAGTACTTTGATGGCAAACTTTTTCAAGTTTGGAGTTTGATGTCCAAATTGCATCCACCATTCAACTATAGCAAAATATTTAAAAGTTAATAAGTATAAATCAAATAAATTAAACTTAAGCTATAACGATAATTATATTTAAGTTAGTTACCTGGTCCTGGTGACCTTGTGTCTCTGGCTCTAATGGCCACCTGTAAACCAAATAGGCTATGTGCTTGTGGGTACCTACCAAACTCCTCCCTATTTGATCTATCATCGCCGAATCGTGGACCAACTTCTCAAGACATTGATGGTATCCAACCCACACCTCTGAATCCAAAGTGTCATCTCTAGTATTCTTGTAAAATAATCCCGGGGTTCAGAATATGGCCTGCTGCATGCAAAGGTCGATGCAGTTGATTCGACCACCTGCTATTAATAATCTCAAAAACTTTCTCATATTTCCTTACGTCTCCCTCAAATGATGCTTTTATAGTCTCTTTGGCTCTATCCATAGCTTCATAAAGATAGCCCCTTGGTGGTTTTCTCTCCCCATCCACCATATGAAACAGCCTAATCAAAGGACCACCAACTTTAAGAGCCCAAACGACGTCATTCCAGAATGATGGAGAAATAAGAACTTTGGCAGTTTTTTTCCCCGCAACTTCCTTTTCATATCTATTATTTCCATTCATTTGAAAGAACTAGCTTTCTCAAGTTTTTCTTTTGCAAGCAAAAACTACGCAAAGTCAAGAAAGCTCTAGTCTTGCCCGGTCTCACCAAATTTCTTTCATTTGTGAATTTCCTCATCAAATTCAACAGCAACGGCCTCTGACTGATGTAAGAATATGAGCCCGTTTGGATTGGCTTATTTTAAGTGCTTTTAAGCCAAAATAACTTTTAAGTCATATTGTAGTGTTTGGATAAAGCAAAAAAAATGCTTTTAAGCACTTATTTTTAAGCTAAAATGACAAAAACAAGCCAAAAGCCAAAAGCTAGAAATCCTAACTTATGCCTTGAAAGCTATTTTGGCTTAAAAACTACTTAAAGTAAGCTCATCCAAACGGGCTCTATATCTTGACGACCTTAGTGAAAACTGTAAAAGTAACAATAACAATTTTATAGTTAGTACTTAATAGGACATAACTCATAAGTATAAATAAAGTTAAAGCTTTAAAAATAATTATATTAAAGTTACCTGAAGCATATGGGTTTTCCTTGAATATGTCACCAAACATCAAACTGATACAATGGGCATCACATGGAGTCCAATAAATGCGTGGATACATAGCTTCCATCAGCTTACCTACACTAACATTCTCACTAGCATTATCGGTAACAACTTGTACAACATTTTCCTTTCCAATTTTATCAATAGTCTTTCTAAACAAGCTGTACATTTTGCTTCAATCCGTAAAAGAGTTGCTAGCATCGTAAGATTCAAGAAAAACACTCTCTTGGAGAGTTCACCAACACATATTGTCCTACGGCCTCAATGAATTTATCAAAAGTTTTGTAGTTAACACAATTGAAAGGAAGCCCTTCGTCGTACATCCATGCTGCGAAGGAACTTACGGCGCGATCCCTCAAAATCTTCTTGGCTTCTAAACCTGAACCAGAATCAGCTTTTCCCTTTTCTTGTTGTTTTGCCGAGAAATAAAGATTGAGAGGACCTTTCATCATCTTCATCAATTAGATTCACCGATGCTTCATAATTCATTTGAGTTCTTGTCACATTTTCCTTCTCAACAAATGCTTTTACTTCCTCCCTAACCCCGGGCGGACAAAGAGGACATTGTACTACATTTTTAAATCCACCTATCAAATGTTGCTTGTGACGAGTTATTCCACCATGATATGTTTTTTCACAAAACACACATTTAATTGCGGATCTTGATGAGCCTTGTATAGCATAATTTCAAGCTATATCATTTCTTTTATTACTATCGGATGGTGCCATTTCAATGCTGTTTTATAGGAAAAAAATTATCAAGCAAATATCACAATATGCAATTAATTCTACTCTATAACTGAAAAAGGAGGAAATTTCAGGTTTGAAGTTTTGAAGTTCTCTGCCTCTGCCCAACAGCGAAGAATTGAAAAAACATAGCAAAAACAGGGTGTATTATTGCTGCTCAATCAAAAACGGAGCAACAAAAAAATAAAAATAAAGAAGAGAAGATCAGAAGAAGAAGAAGAAAAATGAATAAAAAACAGAGCGTAAACAGACTCTCTGTTCTGCACTGTTGCTCGACAAAAAACAGAGCAAAAAAAATAGAAAGAAGAAGAGAAGAAGAAGGAAAAGGAAGAAAGAAAGAAAGGAGAAAGGAGAAAGGAGAAAGGAGAAAAAGAAAGGAAATCGAAGAAGAAGAGAAGCATACCTGGGTTGGGTCGACTTGGATGAAGAAGAGGATGGCAGAAACTTGAAGCTTTCAGGTTGAAATCATCTACTATGGCTGCTCAGTTGTTTGAAGATGTAAGAAGAAAGAAAGTGAAATCGCTGCAAGCCCTAATGTTTTAAGTCGCTGGTCTTTGCGCCTTTTTCTTTCTTTTTTTTTCAAAAAGTGACGCCACAACACGCCTCTCGCTACACAGGCAGAGGCGCTCGCCTTTTACAATGGCAGCACAACAGAGCCAAAAAAGCGTAGGCTGCTCGCATCACCTCGCCTCACGCTATTAGTGCTGAGGCGAGCACTATTTATAACATTGTGACTTATTGTTCCTCATTTAAAAAGTAAACATCAATGAAATGATGTTGAAAATTTTGGGAACTCTTCATTTTCTACTATGCCAACATTGGCAAGACTATTGTATTGTTCCTTATTGCTCGGGCCACTGATCATCTGGGACATAAATGTGTTTGATGAACCTGCGTTTGCATGAAATTATTTTTCAAATAGATAATAGTACGTTGGGTTCTTAAGTATTTTTTGAGATTGATATTTGCTTTTTTCTTTCTCCTAATATCAAATTATGCTTTAGAGATTGCTATTTTGTCTTTTTCTCTAAATATCAAAGTGTTTTAGCTTCTAAGTTAAGACTATTTCTTGTCCTACAGGGCTTGAGCTTGGTCTTATGTTCATATAATGGTGAAGATATTGTAGTTTCTTTTGGAGGATACAATGGGCGATATAATAATGAGGTAATTCCAGCACAGCTAAATCATATTTATTCTCTTTGCTAGTTTGGTCAGCCCTTCCACTGGGGCAAGTGAATTGTTGGTTGGTTTCTTTATCCTTGCTATGCATCTCCTAATTAAATTTCTCTATGGTGTCTTTCATCACTGTTTTAAGGTCAGCGTACTAAAACCAAGCCACAAGTCAACCTTGCAATCCAAAGTGATTGAGACTCCTGCAGAGAGTGTTTCAGCGGTGCAGAATGCGACTAATGCCACAAGAGATATGGAATCAGAGTACGGAACGGGCCAAGACGGCAAAATAACGGAAATTGTGATGGACAACATTGAGTCCGAGCCAACGGTATTCAGATGCTTTAAAATTCATTATCTTGCATTTATGACTGGTGATATGATGTGAATTTTGCTAGCTTTTCTTGTACACAGAGATCTCAGTTTAATTGTGCTATCAACTTTCTTTAAGATAATTAGTATGTTAATCTATCTACTCGAAAAAAAAAACAAATAGGTGCATCTATATAGCTGCATTTGAAGTTCACGTTTTGTTCTCCTATCTGTGAGAATATGCCTCAACCAACTAGGTATGTCTTGTTTCTAAAATTCCTTGTATATTTCGAGTAGTTGATAATAGATAAAAAAAGCTCGGGAGAATAAAAATGTTGTTCAAAACAAGACAACAAAGGATCTTTGAATTCAGTGAAATTGATGATTGCTTCTTACGAAACACCACCTATGTATAGGTGTAACGTATCTTGTATAAAAACTAAAAATAGTGAAAGCAATAAATGATTGTGTGCTACAGATTTATTATTATGGCTCCTCCTTAACTATTGTGAGGTGCATTTATTGGGTGGATTGAATCCACATCATTAATTGCACATGGTGAGTTGATTTATTAATTCCTTGTTCATATATCTTTATATCCAACAAGAGTATTCATGGATGTTCATACTGGCAGAGTCATTTAAGTGCAGATTAAACATATTCAATTCCAATGAAAAGACTTTAGTTTTTTTTATATAATCAACTTTAATTTATAGTCCTTGAAAGATTAAACATAGTCAATTTTAACCACTTTAAACTGATTAGAATACTGTGAGTACAACTTTAGCGCACACATTTCAGATGGCACATACATGGCATAGAGACAAGGATGAGCCCCTGAGTCTGGCACACTAAACAAGCATCAAACTTAGTTTGTAATTATACCTGTGTAGGTATATGTGTTAATATCACCTAAGCAAATTTAAACCAAATAACAAACATGCTTGAAGTTTTGGCATGTCATATCCTATATTCAATTAGCAATTACATTTGCGGGCCATATTAGTGCTTCTGTAAAACAGGTCTGGTCCTCCTATTGTAGATTTTCCTCTTTTCTCACTTTTTGTTGATGTTGAAAATTTCAAATATCTTTTCTTGCATCCCAAAAGGAAAAAAAATAAAACGTTAGGATCCAGTAGTTTGAAATATGTGCCTTTCCAGACGTGTGTAACTCACCATCCAAGCCTTGGTGGACAGAGTTCTGGTGGGAGGTAGCCAGGTATCCCGTGTAATTAGTTGAGGTGCGCGCTAGCTGTCCCATACACCACGGTTATAAAAAAAAAATCCTTATTTGTGTAACTCAACCCTCCAGTTATAGATTTTAAGTGAAACAGAGGATCTATGATATAAGAATATGCCATTTTCTTCTTGGCCTTCCTTCAATCTTCCAACTTGTCCTAGCTTTCCAGAAATGATTAACGGTACTTCCCTCTTCTTTTCTCTCTAGCGCTTCAATCACACTAACGTCTTATACCATCAGAGGCAGTTCTAAAATTCAAATTTGGCTAAATGTCTGCTGATAGACGTAAATGTCTAAAATTTGAGTTGAGTAGAGCAATTGGTTTCTGATATCTCAAATAGCAGGTCACTGTCACTAAATGTATTATACTACTTGAGTAAACAGAAAATGTAGATGCGTGGCGTTAACTGAGATATTTGTAAGAATGCAACATTTGTTGTTCATTAAATGTAAAAGCCAGGTAAGCCAGAACGCCAGTGCAAAACTTTGATCGCTGTTGTCTCCACAAGCTTCAGCCTGCTTTCGTATTGCTTTATGCTGTTGAAGGGTTCAATAATTTGCCGTCACTTGAACTTGATTTAAACTGACAAACCACTATATTGACATATTTCTATGCGAGTTCTTTTTTGCAGTGCCATGAGTCATGACTTGTTTTCTTTCACCGTACTTCTTCTGGGATCCTTCTGTTTGTCTTTATCCTTGTCGTTCCCTTGGGACATTATCTCATGGTTTCATCATGCAGGTGAATAAAGTTGAAGAAACTAGTGAATGTCTTTTAGCAGCTCTCAAAGCTGAGAAGGAAGAAGTAGAGTCATCTCTCAGCAAAGAGAAATTGCAGACTCTCCAGCTGAAGCAAGACTTGATAGATGCCGAGGCTCACAACAGTGACCTTTACAAGGTAACTCTCAAATTGATAGGTATACTAAAAGTGGAAGCAAAGTGCTTTTTTCCCCCCTTCCCATTTTTGCTTCTTTTTAAAATTTGAGTTGAACTGTAGCCTATGTTCTGTGTTTCATTGTTTTGTTTAAACTACTGGTCTGTTTTATCTTCCATCTCCGAGAAATAGCTAAAATGCTTTTGGTATCTTTCGGGTTTGATAATGCTTTGTGGTTAAGTGGCCACTTTGTCATTTGTTGTTCCCTTTGGATACTGTTAATGTTATTATTCTCTTCAAACAGATTTTATTGTTTGGATACTTTGATGTTCAAATGCTCTCTGCAGTGTTGAAGTTGACAAAAGTTCCATCCCACATCGGTTGGGAAGTGAAGTTGGGGGGATTTTCCCCCTATAAAAGAAGGCCTAATGTTTAGGATTTAAACACTC
>MU789341.1:173615-193082 GCA_026770625.1 Nicotiana glauca
GAATTGTAGTCACAGGATTATTGATTTAGTAAAAATATTCTCACGAAGTTTTTACTATATTTTAACACAATTCAGATCAGAAGATATTTCGGTTTAACTGTCACCAGTTTTAACTCAATTAATTACATAACCTCACAGAGTATTATTAGTTGATTAATTCTTGGTGAGATAAAATATAATTGTATTAGCAATAAGCAATTATCCTTTAGAGAAATACATGTATAAAGTGAGATTTTATTATAATACATTATCAATTGAATTCAACGATTCTCAACTCTTTTAAATTATAAATCTTCCGGAAGTAATTGATTTTTATTTAAGTAATTAACAATCTTTAAGCCTCACTCACTTTCCATCCAATTGATTTTCTCAAATAGTAGTTGAAATATTAAAAGTCTGTAGCATAGATGTTCCAATCTCTGTGGGACGATATCATAAACTATACTAGAATTTGACAAAGCACGAGCAGGAAAATCCTATACACATTGGCCTCGTCAGTTGTTCAAAATAGCCCAGTTTCAAAAGTAATTGAAATTTAGCCACTTTTTATGAAATCTAAGTGAAAACACTGTTCAAAAACCGAAAAATATGCCAGTATATTATGCTGGAGTTCCAGCATAAGTATACTTGAACTCCAACATATTATACTGGAGTTCCAGGATAAGTATGCTGGAACTCCAGCATAATATGGAGTTCCAACATAGGTATACTAAAACTCCAGCATAATATACTGGAGTTCCAGCATAATATGCAGGAAGTTCATACACAAGTGCACCAAACTCCAGTATATTATGCTGGATCGATATCTGTTGCAGCAAAATATTAGCTAATTTTCATTGACTTGGTAAACCCTAACTATTGTGAATGACCAGTTGAAAAACTGGCTAGACCGTGCTATATTTACAGAATTACGATTCTCAACTTTGTATGAGGAGCAGAGAAGAGTAAGTTCAGACTAATCAGAATAAATAAGTACTTCCTCCGTTCAATTTAGATGAGATATTTGACTCGGAACGAAGTTCAAGAAAAAAGAGAAGACTTTTGAAATTTGTGATCTTAAAAGTTTAAGGGGGTAAAAATTTTGTAGGACTTTGATATTTATGTGGTTATAAAGCCTTCTCATTAAGGATAAAATATATAAAATAAAGAGTTTAAAGTTGAATTATCTCCAATCTCAAATGTGTTATTCTTTTTGAAACAAACGAATAAGGAAAATGTGTGATCTAAATTAAAACTGAAGGAGTAATTTTTAAACAAATGGAGACATTTATTGAGAACGCTAAGAAAGAAACATGTAGAATAGACGGGTTTCATTCCATCAAGTAAATAACAACATCATTTATAATCAAACTATATATTACTATAATTTAAGATAAAATTATTAACATAATTCTTAAGTTTTCATCATTATAACTTAAATCCAGTATCTGAAATAAAGAAAATACTAATGCATTAATTTTTTATTTATTTATAAAAGAAACTAAATTATGTTTCTAGGAGTAGCTATTGATTATAATATCAAGGTTAGATATATGGGGACAAGTGCTTTAATTATGTTCATACTTGCTTAAGGGAGGTGAGTCAGCAATTTCTTTCTTTTATTTTTATTCTGAAAGTTTCTTCATCCCTTGCAGGTAATTCTCTATTTGCCGATAAGGCAAACAGAAAGGTAAAACATCTGAAAAGCTGTGATAGATTAGATTTTGTTAGACTGAGTGTATTGTACCATAACTTAACTATAAAAATATTATTCCATTTTAACTACACTTAGAATAATACATTGGACATTTATGTTGAGTTGGGGAACTAATTCATTTTATTAAATAAAATTCTTTTACGTTGTGTGCTACAACCCAAATATTTTAAAGTTTAATTTTTTTGTTATATTGGCAAAATTAATTTGGTTCTCCAATCCAAATGATACTGACATAGGAAAACGCAGAACTACATGTTCGTTGTTTTCCTTAATTTTGGAGGAATGAATTACTTGGTGGATGGAGCAGCATTTTATGTACATATTTTGGATAATGATCTTTCATCTTCTGATTAGTTCTTTATGAGCAGTGACAATTTATAAAAGCAACCAGCAGAGTAACAGATTATTCTTCAATATAAATACCGAATGTAAATTGTAAATGCTTTCTTCTATGGATCCAGCTGCATATCCATAAATAGAGTTTATTTGATAGATATAATAATCCATTTTTTTTCTTGCGATACTGATGAACCAAAGGACATCAAGTCAAAAGCCCATAGCTACAAATTAGTTGTAAGATGGTTTTTCCTGGTGAGAGAATCCAATCAATAAAGAGATTTTTACATTGCTCCCTTTTAAAAACTATTTCTCATAAATACCTATTGCTGCTATGTTTGCGAAATATTTTCTTAAACTTTGTCTATTTATGTTTTTTGCCCTTAATTTAAATTGAATCATATTGTTTTAGCTAATTATACTCATGTATGCACAGTGTTATTCCAACAAAGTCTGCTAGAAATTGCGTATAGTAAGATGGGATTATGTGATGATAACAAATATGTATATAACTATTCTCCAAGTGTTCAACTCTTAAATAGTGGCAGACGAAGACAAATGCGGGATAAAAACATAGTACGTATTTGAGAATAATGCTAAAGTCGAATCCATGAGAACTGCAGGAAAAAGGCTGTAGCACTGTTGGTGAACGGACGGAAACATTCACCAAGCAGAGCACACTCAGAGTTGGCTCTATACTATTAATGCAGTAGTAGCACTATACTATTATTGGTGTCTCTCCGAAAGCAGTAAGGAAGATTTTCCTATGGGAAATTCTATCAAACACATTATGGCATCAGATTAAGTGACAACAAATATCCGAAAAAACATGTGCAAACTGGTGAAAATTAACCATATGCATGCACACATTTCCACCAACAAAACTCGAGAAAAACAGGAAAAAATGTGTATCTACTATCTAAGTTCCAACATCAAAAATAGTAGCACAAATTCTTCTATAATGGAGAAGCGCTCAAACTAAAACACAATTAGCATGATCAACAGGTAAAACATGATAGTTGAGAATAGGGGTGTGCATTCGAATTGGTTTATCGATAAATCGAATCGATTATTTGTTATTGGTTTATCGATTTCGAAATTTTCCTTATCGAGTTATCGATTTCGATTTTTTCCTCTTCGGTTATCAGTTTATCGATAAACCGATAAAATATACTAAAAAGATAATCTTTTTTATTTTTTTACCCTTATTCTATAATACCCTTTCCTTTACCCTAAGTCCCTAACTCTATTATTTCCTCTACCACATTTGAGGAATGGTCATATTTAAAGCTCAAGGGAATGAAGTTCAAATTAATGGAAAACCGAATTAGCTTTGATGATGTATTTTTTTTTTTTACCTTTGGAGTGTTGGTGACATACATTTGATCCCTTACTTTAGTTTTGTTGCATGTGCTTGTTGACATAATTTTATGTAATAAACGATGTTCATCTTATTTTAGCTTCTTTTTGTCCATATTAGTTAGGCGTGTTTATAGCGACATACTTTCCGTGGAATCCCGCAAATTTTCTTACTGGTGTAAACGATAACCGAATCGATAAGCCCCAAAAATCGATAAATTGAAACCTTATTGAAACGATAACGATAAGCATATGTACAAATCGATAATCGATAAGTAATTATCGATAAAGTTCAAAATCGAATGCACACCCTAAGTTGAGAATCGACGAATGATTGGCAAAGATAAACTAGTAAAAGCAGACAGAAAAACAAAGAAAGATACCGGATGGTATGTGGAAAATGAAGCAAACTAAGGGGTTGCTTACTGGAAGCAAAAAGTCAATTGCTGCCTGGTCATTTAACTATTTTACGGATAAGTTGCATAAGAGGCGTTAGTTTATTTTCATTTAATAGCGTATTCAGATATAAAAGAGGGGTATTTGTAATTTAATTTCTCTTAGGATTCATGCTTTTGATATAGTATATATAATATACATTCGACAAACGGGAATATAATTGGATGTCATGTCCGTTTCAATTTATGTGAACTTATTTCCTTTTTAGTCCGTGCCAAAAAGAATGATTTCTTTTCCTATTTGGAAACAATTTACCTTTATGCAATAATTTATAGCCATACAAAATATATATGCTTCATTTTACACGACAAGTTCAAAAGTCTTCTCTTTTTTTGTTAAACGTTGTGCCCAGTCAAATAAGTTCACATAAATTGAAACGGAGGAAGTATTAGGTTTCCATAACACAGTATCTCCCCTCGTATTACTAAATGATGGTAAAAAGGCAAACCCTAGAGGAGTAGTCCTTTGGAAGCATTTGTCGCGTTCTCCATAACATGATCAATGTGTTCAGAATCTAAACTTCCTAATTTATGTCACCAATTACATGGGAAAATATTCCTTCAACCTAAATTTTTCCTCCAATACCCGATGAATGTGGCATAACGTAACATTAGCCAAAAAAAGACCATTGGCATAGTACAGTTATGCATGTACCCCAGAGAAATTGACACACATGGAATTGGTTCTGAATCAACTTCAACGAGGTAGCAGGCCAGTGACGGAAAGTGGTTGAACTCACAGGCCACATTATAGGAACAAAAGCAAAATGGTCATTTCACATGTCAGGATTGGCTTCTTCTGGAATCACTGTCAAGGTGGCACTAGCATTATTCGCTCTTTTCACCACAGCTGTCAATTGTTTTCCAAGGTTTTCGCCCATTATATCAGTGATCTGTAGCAAAATCAGAGAATTAAAAGTCACTCGTGCTTAGTACAGAGTAATGCCGGTAATTATATTATTATATAACAGCCAATCAACCAATAATATATTGCAGGTAATTGTCAGTATATACCATCACACTCAGGTTTCAAATTTTGCACTTCACATGAATGTCTTAACTTTTCATCAGTAGAATGAATATGTCTTTTCATTATCAACTACAAAAATTTGCAGAGTAACCATGACACCTGCACTGTAACAGTCAAAATTACCCTGATTATCAGTAAAAGCACATAGAAGGGGAGCTTTGGAGAAATGGTAAAGTTGTTTCCATGTGACATATAGATCATTGGTTCGAGCCGTGGAATCAACCATTGATGCTTGCATCGGGATAGGCTGCCTACATTAGACCCCCTGGGGTGCAACCCTCCCCCGGACCTTGCATGAATGCGGAATGTTTTGTGCATCGGATAGCCCTTTTCCCTTTTTATCAGTAAAGCACGTCCACTGCTCCTTCGCCCCAATAGCAAGGAGGAAAAAACTGAATGCTGTTAAACCATTTTGTAGTTTCCATTTTGCTGGAATGAGATTTTCAGAATATTTGTGGGAATGAAGAATTTACTAGACTCTAGATGGAACTACAAGAATCTCACCATCTTCTTCTATGCTGCTTTTCCAGCGCAGTTGCTCTGAAACAAGCATATTGACACCTAACTCTCATCCCGTTTTTATTGGAGCCTTCTACCCCCTAGACCCAGCACCACAATTCCACAATCAACCCACCTACCCCTTCCCCACCAAAAGTAACTCAAAAATAAAAAGAAAAGCAGCAACAAAAGCAGCCAGTCATTGCCTTGTCTTGAGTTCTGGGTGCTTTTTCTTTCTTTGGTGTGTGCGTGTGAGACTATTTCAAAGGAGGTTTTATGCATGCTAGGGTGGAAGCAATAGGTGGAAAAGGAGGAGCATTTGACAAGTAAAACAATGAGAAAAAGGTAGGACAATTAATAATTACTCAAATAACGATAAGGAAGGAAGGGCTTTCGACAATGTGCCAGCTGGAAGTAAGGGTAGAGTTACCTTAAAAGAAGCAACTGGTCTTCAGAAGAAAATCCTAAGCAAAAGGGCTCAAAGTGGTAGTGTGTGAAATGAGAAGGTAATGACTACAAACTCTGACCAGGTTCTGGTGATTAATACAAATATAGCAAGTATCAGCTGAGGGAAATCAGGTTGCTTACATGGGACCAACTTAGAGGAGATAATAAAATGTCATCTGGTATTTTGCAAACCATAAAAATACATATCCCCAAGAAGTACTACAAAGAAATAAGAAACTTGTAGATCACCAAGACTGCAGGTGGAAAATTATCGATTTTTTATTCTTTTCATTTTGTACCAACCGGACGTCATTAACATTATGGCTCTTAAGGTGATTTTACCTCCTTTATACTCCCAACAGGCTTTCCATCAAATTCAACAACCACGTCACTAGGGTGAAATCCAGCACGATCAGCAGGGGACCCTGGAGTCACCTGCGAAAATAAATGATCCACTGTCTCAAAAACATATTCAACAGATAAACATGTAAAGGTCCAAAGAGAACCAATAAGTTATGTACATAACCCAGAAAAAGACCAACATGTAAGTTCGCTACTTTAACATCCACCCTATAAAATAAAACGACAGCGAAAATGATTGGCAAGTCTCATGATAACACCAAAGCATCAAAAGGGTGAATATCTAAAGACTAAGGATTCACGATGCAGCAGTAGTGCCTAAGAATCCATGAAACAAATTAACAAGTTTAATTTCACAGTTCAAACCCCATACACAAACAAATGGCAAAGACGTACCTCACGCCAGTGCACCTTCAAATTTATAACACGGAGATCTATTCAGAGATGTACTAGTATACGAGGAAAAACATGACAATGAAATTTATTGTCATTGAAATAGTGCAAATGCCCAATATCATTGATCATCAACAATAAAAAATAGTGGTGACAAAGCTGGTGAAAGTTAAAAACCAGCGTAACATCCATCTGTGTATCAGCATTCAAAGACAGAATAGGGAAGTTCCAGGCGGGAAACTGATTCTAGGTTTGATCAAAAATAGAATAAGCCAAACTAAAGAAAAGCTGAACGCTCATGTTTGAGCTGCCACAGGTATAAATCTGAATTTCCCCTGGCAAATGCCACAAATCAAATGATAAACAAGGAGAAAGCTTTTTACAGCCAATGAAACAAGTTCAGATGTTAAAGAGATTCTCGTTAAATTAGTTTTGAATCCATGACACGAAATATTTTATGTCTTCCCCGTTTTTCGGGAAAATAAAAATCTGCTACAATCTAGAATTCAGTACCAGAGTTGTCTTACTTCATAAAAAAAAAAACAAGTACCAGAGTCGTTTCTGCGCAGCTGTAGTGCACATACTATCTGCCCCTAAGGTCTGTAAAAGACAGCCTACTTCACCAGATAAAAGAACAATCTATAAATTAGGAAAGAGGAAAAACAGAAGATGCCATACCATTGATACAAGAACTCCCTTGTTGACTTTTGGAAAATATGGATCTCTTTCCTGAAGCTGTGCAACAACCATATCATTTAGATCGAGCATTTTCAAACCCAACCAAGGTCGAATAACTCTCCTGTGTAAGATCAAATTCCATCACTAAAATTTTTTAAAGAAAAGTCTCAAAATCAATCAAAAAAGAGTCTCAAAAACCTCAGGAAAGGAAGGAGTAACTCTTAAATGCCCATGCAAGAAGAATGATTACATGGAAACTTATTGGTTCTTATCAATTAGTACAAGTTTGTGAGACGAGAAGAAAAGTGTCCTTTAAAGCCAACAGAGATTTTTTTTTTTTTAAATGTCAGTAAAATTATGGTAGAAATGCTCACGAAATCTCCAAATATCCATTCAACAGTGACAGAGCCTCTGTGGCTCTATGTCTGCATTTAGATCTTTCAATATATTCAGTATTCATATCTTTTGATTTTTCCTGTTAGTGCGAGTGAATCGAGAGAGGAGGAAGGAGATGTTAAAATCAAGCCTACACAAAATGCTGATAATTTAGCACCTGACGACAACTATAGTGTTTTGATATCATACCCCCTTTTCTTGAAGTGGTCTATAATCTTGGTAACAGAATCAATTGGTACAGCAAAGCCCAAACCATCAGCTTCCAATACTTTCATGATATTAACTCCGATTACTTCTCCATCGACATTTACAAGAGGTCCTCCAGAATTTCCCTACATTGGGGAAAGACTAAAAGTAATGCTATATGTCAAAACAAAATAGGTAGTTTCATATTTTGAAAACTGAAGCTGAAAAGAAAAAAAAATTATCTATGTCAAAACAAAATAAAGTAGTTTCATATTTTGAAAACTGAAGCTGAAAAGAGGAATTTTTTTTATCTATCATAAGCCAGTCAATCTGGAAGAGATAATAAAGCAAGACATGCTTCTCAGGATTTCATAGATCCATGCAGACGTCAACACAATTAGAACATTTTTCCACCGTTTCGATCTGTCAAACGGCTGTTCGACTTACATACAGGATTGTATTATGCAGGAAAATTAGCTCAATTAGAAGGCAATAAGAAATTCTAACATTACTGGACAAAATGACTTAAGATGCCATTCCACACACTCCTCAACAATCAACTTTTCCTGCTCCCTCCCGATATATTGCTCCTACGCCTCTCTTTATTTATAACAATAAGAAAACGATAATATCTCCTTTGCCTGCCCCTTAAGCAGGTATAAAATCCAATGCCTGAAAGCTCTCGCGTCAACCATTTTTTTTTTTTTTTTTTCTGATGAAGTAAATTAGATTCATTAATATCAACCAGTGATTTTCTCCTTCCCATATTCAACTGTAAGGGGAGAGGACGACCCATCGCCTCTGAGCCTCAAAAGGTATCAAGCAATTAACAAGTACATCTCACCCTTGAACTAGTTCGATCGAATATATGAATCCTCTATAATCACTTGACTCCCTTCTAATCCCTCAATCATATATATATATATATATATTGGGAGTGTTTTTCAATTAAGATTATTAAAATATCCCACATATCCAATACAAGTCTCAAACTAGACTAAAAAGGCATCTGACAAACACTGGACCAAAATAAATGATCTGAGTGCTACAATAACAACTGAAGTTTAGTCCCAATTAGTTGGTCACCCAGAAAAAAGGATGTATACAATTGGCATAATTAGCAATTTACCAACAGTTATTGATTCAAGGGAACCTTCACAGCAGCAATTTTTGGGACCACATGTTTACTGGCAGATTCCAGAAAATTACTTCTAGTCCCAAAACCCAAATCAGGTTTTCTTAGTTATAGTCCATCGCTGTTAAAGCAAGATCGGAAGTATATCATATTCAAATGTGAGCGACAACATAAGTGGGTATAAAATAATTTCGTGATGAATGGAATTTTTCTTAGTACATAAATGTTTACATAGACCCTTGTGGTCCGGCCCTTCCCCGGACCCCGTGAATAGTGGGAACTTAGTGCACTAGACTGCCTTTTGTTTTACATAAAAGGTTTACATTACCTGTGAGGCAGTTTGATTTTTAAGAAATATGCAAAAGCACAAGAACAAAAGTTCTTTGTTTGGAAAATAGAAATATATATATAGATTATCCAAAAGGGATAATAATATGTTGTATTTTGGATAGAGGGAGCATTTGTTTGTTGTCTGTTTCCCTTACTATTGCACCTTTATCTTACTAGGCTTAAATAAATATTTAGGCTTAAAGACTAAATATTTATGTCTAAACTGTATGTCACTGAAAACTTTTAAGCCACTGATATTTAATTATACAGATAGTAAGTTCGCAGTATTTAGAAGAGACATGCATAAGCTGCAGGATAAAAAATTAGATGCTACAAGAAGAAAGATATGGAACAGCATTCCATTATGCATTGTTATGTACTGTTTAGCTAATAGTATAAAAGAGAGAAATAGAAGAGCTTTTGAACGACTTGAGAATTCTGTACTATAAGTTAAAAGAACCCTTGTTTCATTTACTTTAGGCGTAAATATAACATCCATTTTGTGTAGATAGTTGGCAGGAGTTTTGGATGATCAATGCAATCTTGTAGTATAACTTTCTTTTATTGAACATCATCTTGGAATATATCCAAAAAAATTGATTTATAAAAAAATAAAATTTGAATTATTTAGTAAACTACTTAATATAAATCCGTGTTATCCGCATTCTTAAATTCACGGCTAGATAATATAACTGGAACAGCTATATTATACTCCTCGGTTCCAATCTAGATGATACTCTTTCTATTTTGGGGACGTTCCAAAACGTTTCACACTATTCCACTAATAATTTAGAATTTTGATGTAATGTTCTCTACTAAACTAATCAACTATCCCTTCAAAAAAATTTCAATAACTATAATATAAAAGTCAAAGTAACATCTTAAACTCCATATCAAACACTATCATATAAAATGGAATGGCAGTCTAATTTAAGAAAATATCATTCCACCTGAGAAAAGTTCTGCATACCCAATTGTTTTCCCCGGCAATACACATTTGAAAAAGTTGCACAATTGCCTGAATTGATCATACACAATCATGTGAAAGAAACGAAACTTCTTGGAATCTTAAGACATAACTGGACCAGACTTCACTTCAGATTTAACAGCATGTGTCGCTTTTGGATGACATGATAGATCCTAAGGAAGGACTATAGCTAAAGTTTTCTTAATATCTAATTTCAACTGGGGATTGTCTTCATAGGACATTAAATTCCCAGAAGTACTCTTTCTAGGAAGCTCTAAATCCACGTAACAGGGGACAATCAACACCACAGGGTGCTAAGGTTCAACGAGAAATAGATCAAAGCAAAGTAAGCTATGTTATTTATCTGATTAGCATTATGGAATTGTATATCCCTCAAAAACCTGCACCTCATATGGAACTACAAAAACTAAAATCTATTATTTGTAGGGAAGAGGACTGTATAGATGATGAGTCTCAAATGCTAAACCTGATGAGGAGGTTGGTTGTTGAGGTGGGATGACTAAGGCCACAATCCTTTACTGAAGCTTCTTGCTGTAAAGAGGAAAGGCAAAATATTCAAGCTGCACAAATTCCATTGACAGCGAATATCCTTAAAGAACATTAGGTACTCTAATGCATTGAGACTGCAGATGTTGATAAGCTTAGATTAAAGAAAGAATTACTGACCGCGAAAATTACACTTCGTTACCGGCATTATTCATTTACTCTCTCTACTAGTAAAGTCTTGAAAGCTCATCGTTTGATGTGCTTCTCATGGAAAAATTTAGATATGATTTGCCACCAATTATGAAACCCCACACCCACCTCCAAAATAAAAGAATCTAAAGAGCAAGGAACATTAGAAACAAGAAAATATATACGTGAACAATGAGTAACTTACAGCATTAATAGCACAATCAGTCTGTAAATACTCTCGCCGCATGCCCCCAAGTCCAAGATCGCTACTTTTACGATCGACACAGCTACATGGAACAGGGAAAGAAAAAATTGGGATAAATAAATATTAATCATTTACGCAACATCTTCTCAGAGTAGAGATAATTAGGTCTGACAGTAGTGGACATTTCTCTGGTTCATGTTATTCTGCATGCCCATACAAACTTATCTTTGACCGAGACTTCATGAAACAAATAGTTTTGCACCACTACTAAAAGAAACAGAAGAAACTTCCATGTTGCTTTCTGCTCATATTACCTCACAATGCCTGCTGTAATTGTATTTTGAAGGGAGAGGGGGCAACCCATAGCCACCACCCAATCCCCAGGGCGAAGCATATTTGAAGTGCCAAGTTTGGCAGTTGGAAGTGGAGTTTTGGATTTTATCTTTACAATTGCAATATCAGAATGTAGATCAGCATTGACCACAGTACCCTCAAATACACGGCCATCTTGCAAAGTCACATCAACCTACAAAAAAGGTTTTCAAAATTGACTTACACACAATTGAAATAAGGACAACAGCGAAAGAATACAGATGAAGATATGTACAAGCTACTTTAGCATAATGACCCATGCATACCACTCCAAAAGAAAAAAGAAGAGGATCATCCTTCGGATTTCAAGGTCCAAGACAGAAGATCAAATACACTAATTACAACCAAAAAAGAAACGGAGGAAAGAAACACAACCCTATCCACTTGCATACAATGGTGTATCTAGGATTTCAAGAACATGGGTACATTATTACGAAGAGGTAGATTCAGGATTTACATTTGACGCATTCAACCTTTGCATTCTTACCATGAATTCATTATACTTCCAAAATTATAGGTTTAAAAATAAAAAATTTTTGGCAATTTTAGTGATTTTCCATATATGTATATATCTATAATTTGTACCGGAAATTGTTAGGATCAAGTGAACCAATTGCCTATATGCTACATCTTTCACTATCGTAAATTTTGATAAAGACATTTCAGTTAAATTATACAAAATTTAACAGTGATAACAAAAGAAAAATAAGAATTTAAACTTATTAGACTTAAGAATTTAATTTATTTGAGAAAGGGTAATAATTTTATCATCAGCACCCAAAATAGGGCTAGTATATAATAATTACAAGAAGAAAACCCCTGCAATTCTTACAAGGAGTCAAAAAAGTCTAGCAATGATTCTAAATCATCTACCAACTGTTCTTTACACCCAAAATGAAAAAGAAAAATGCATGAACACTCGATTTTCTGGATTGAGCTGCTCTCGCCTTCAAAACATCTTGCGTCCCTCTCTTTCAAACTGTCCACCATACGCAAGCTGGAGCAATCTTTCATCATACCTTGTGACAAGTTCTTCCTTTTATACCATCCCAGCTGCATATCAGGCCAATTATGTCTTTAGGCATCACCCAAACAGTTCCAACTAGAGTTACAAAGAGCTGCCAAAATTGTCTAGTATCGCAGTGTAGGAACAGATGTTTCATTGGTTTAAGCACCCTGCAAGCATAGAAAGCATGTAGAATTGGTCTGAACACCTCTTCCCTGTAGAATTTCCAGTGCAAAACAGGCTCTTCTTACCACTAACCATGAAAAACAGATAACTTCGAATGGTACTCTGATCTTCCAGATCCTTTTCGAAGGCTAGGGGTGTTGGGCTGCCCAACAAATGAAAGATAGGTGTATGCTGCTCTTGACTGTGAATTTTGAGTTACTGCCTCCTTTCCATGTAAGAGACTCCTGTTCCCCATCCAATCCTGCAACCTTCTAGCATTTTGAGAATTTCAGTAACTCTAGTAACTTTCCAGTTACTGATAAACCTTCTGAAAGTTAAGTTCCAAACATGGGGCGTCCAAGATTCTTTTATTACGGTATCAGGTGAAGCTTAAAGGATAAATAGATTAGGAAAGAGGTCTTTCAACGCTCCATGCCCAAGCCAATCATCATTCCAGAATGAGACAATCCTTCCATGCCTATCTTAAGACCTATGTTTGCTGGAAACTCCTCCCATAGGTTCCTAATGAATTTCCGGTTGCTAACTCCATAAGGAGTTCTCACTGGTTTGGTACTCCAGTGTGTCCTGACTGCTCATACCTGCACTTGATAACCTGTTCCATAAAGCTTGTTTTCAAGTGTTGTATCTCCAAATCTATTTCATTAACAGACTTTTGTTATGCAGACTTAGATTTCTAATGCCTAAACCTCTAACTCTCTTGCTTGAAATAAGAGCCTTCCAGTAAACAAGATGAAGGCCTTGGGTTCTCTGTTGCCTTCCCAAATGAAGTTCATTCTCAGCTGGTCAATTCTATTCCTTACTTTGACTGGAATAGGCGATAAGGACATGATGCATGTGGGAAGGGAATCCAAGACAGTGCTTACCAAAATGATCCTTCCCCCTAGGATAAGTACTGAGTTGTCCTTCTTGTAAGTCTTTTCTCACATTTATCACGTACCCCTCCCAAATTTCTGCAGCTTTGTTCTTAGAACCCAGTGATAATCCCAAATATTTGGTTGGTAAAATTCCTACTTCACAACCCAAAATCACTGCTAGAGTTGGACTATGTGGAACTGCATTAATTGGTACCAACAAATTCTTTCTCCAATTAACATAAGACATGAGATGCTTTCAAAAATTGTGAGGACCAACCTCAAATGCATTAACTGAGCAGGTTCAGCATCATAAAGAACTAATGCATCAGCAGCATACAACAGGTGTGAAATCTCGATACTGGTGTTCCTGTTCTGGACTATACTATAAAACCCTTCAAGCATCCACTAGCAGTGAAAATTCTCAGCACATTGCTTAACCCTTCCATGGCAAGTATGCAAAGGAAAGGGAATAGAGGATCTCTTTGTCTTAAACCACTCATTGAAGGGAAAAAGCCTTCGGGAGATCCATTAGAACTTCACTATGAAAATGCACAAAAAGATCCAGTTGAGCCATTCATCCCCAAATCCCAAAACTCTCGGAATATTGATTAAATGCCTCCAATTACATGATCAAATGCCTTTTCAATTTCTAATTTGCACAAGATCCCTAGTTTCTTCTCCTTTTGCCTAGCATCGACACACTCATTGGCTATAAGGGAAGCATCAATAATCCGTCTTCTTTTGATAAAAACATTTGATGCTTGTTCACAATCTAATCTATTGCCTTTTTGAGTCTTTCTGCTAAAATCTTGAAGATAATCTTGTAGATGCTGCCAACAACAACAACAACAACATACCAATGTAATCCCATAAGTGGAGTCTGGGGAGGGCAGTATGTACACAGACCTTAACCCTACCTTTAACCCTACCTTCAAGAGAGCAGAGAGGCTGTTTCTGAATCTTGAAGATGCTGCCGATCAGACTAGTTAGTCGGAAATCTCTCAATTCTTTGCCTCCATTCTTTTTGGGTATAAGAGCCATATAAGTGGCATTTAGGCTCTTCTCAAAGATTCCCTGAGAGTGAAAATTGGCCATGGTTTGTAGGATTGTCATCCTTCAAGAAATCCCAGCAAATATTGAAAAAAACCATTGAGAAGCCATCAGGGCCAGGAGCTTTGTCTACAACACAAAGCCTTATACCATTGAGAACTTCTTGTTCCTCAAAAGGTCTCTCCAACCAGTTTTGTTCCTTCACTGTTATTGAAGCAGGATTCTGAAGGTTATAATTAGGTCTCCATGCTTTTGACTCAAAACATAACTGTTTATAAAAAGATATGATTTCTTCTTTGATCCTAACTGGATCCCCTGTTTCAACCCCATTGATCTCCTCCTTGTCTATGGTGTTGTATCTTCCGTGTGCATTGCCTATCTTATTAAAAAACTATGTTCTTATCCCCCTGTTTCAACCATAGAATTCTGGATTTTTGCCTCCATGATGACTCTTCATATTAGGGGATTTCCTCCAAGTCCAATGCTATGTTGGCTTTGTGTATCAATTCATCATCAGTGAGGTTTTTTTGTTCTTTCAAAACATCAAGAACGGCTAATTGGTTCAAAAGCTTTGTTTTCCGCCTTGCTAGATCCCCAAAGTTAGCAGCATTCCACTCCTTCTACTTAACTTTTAAAAGTCTTTGTTACTAAAATATAATCTGAATAACCCTGGACTATAAAAGATGACCACCATTCTTAAACCATCTCTACTACCTCCAACCACCAATTGGCAAATTTAAAGTATGATTTTCTTTGTTCCCAATCACCACAAGAAAACTGGATAGGATAGTGATCAGATGTGATTCTTGGCAAAGTAGACTATCTGATATTCCGGGAAAGTTCATTTAATTCAGTGATAAAAAGAAACATATCAAGTCTTGAAGCAATCCCCTTGTTGTTACCTTGTTCCAAGTGAAGGAGCCCCCAAAAAGTGGCGGATCAACTAGCTGTAGATCATTAATTAAATCAGAGAATTTTTTCACAGCTTTAGTGAGGTGGTGATTATTGCTCCTTTCATTTGAATCTCAAGTTGTATTGAAATCACCACAAACCACCTATGGGCCACTACAAAGACCTTTTGAGGCTGCCATCTCCCACCATAGGTCTTGCCTCTCAATTCTGGAAGTTGATGCATAGACCCCAATGATAAACCATTAGCTATAGTAGTCAATTTACAAATGATGCTCTAATTTACGTAGTAATCACCTCCTCTTGAAGTATCCTTTTATCCCACATGCTAAAAATTCCACTATTGTACCATAAATGCCTGGCTATATAGGTTATATCCCCTTCTATCTTTTTTTTGAAACCAGTAACTTTTATATCCCCTTCTATCTTTGCTTCTCGAAGAACTACATCACATATGGATTCATTAAGAACAGTTTTAATAACTCCTATTTTTTCTCTATCATTCAATCACCATACATTCCACGAATGTATATTTATCTTCATTAATCTACTTTAATGGAAGAGTGGAGATGGAGCACGATGGTTCCTTTGTACAAGAATAAGGGTGATATCCAAAATTACAACAACTATCGGGGTATTAAGCTGCTTAGTCATAATATGAAGGTGTGGGAGAAGGTGTGGGAGCTAAGGGTGAGGAGAAATGTGTCAATTTTCGAGAACCAGGTTGGGTTTACGCTGGGGCGTTCGACTACGGAAGCCATTCACCTTGTTAGGAGATTGATGGAACAATATAGAGAGAGGAAGAGGGACTTGCATATGATGTTCATCGACTTAGAAAAGGCTTACGATAAAGTCTCGAGAGAGGTTTTGTGGAGATGTTTGGAGGCTAGAGGGGACTTGTGGCCTACATTAGGGCGATTAAAGACATGTATGATGGAGCGAAGACCTATGTGAGGACAGTGGGAGAGGTTTCAGACCATTTCCGGTCATGATGGGGTTGCACCAGGGTTCGGCACTCGGCCTTTTTTGTTTGCCTTGGCGATGGACGTACTGACTCGCCACATCCAAGGGGAGGTGTCGTGGTGCATGTTATTTGCAGACGACATGGTTTTGATTGACGAGACGCAAGACGGTGCTAACGCGAGGTTAGAGGTGTGGAGACAGATCCTGGAGTCTAAAGGTTTCAAGCTGAGCAGAACTAAGACAGAATACTTAGAGCGTAAGTTTAGTGGTGCTACTCATGGAGTGGAAGGGGGAGGTGAGGCTGGATTCACAATTCATCCCTAGGAGGAAAAGTTTTAAGTACTTTGGGTCTATTATACAGGGGGATGAGGAGATTGATGAATATGTCACACATCGTATTGGGGCGGGATGGATCAAATGGAGACTTGCTTCCGGTGTTTTGTGTGACAAGAAGTTACCACCAAAACTTAAAGGTATGTTTTATAGAGCTATGTTGTATGGGGCTGAGTGTTGGCCAATCAAGAGCTCCCACGTCCAGAAGATGAAAGTAGCAGAGATGAGGATGTTGAGATGGATGTGCGGCACACCAGGTTAGGTAGGATTAGGAATGAAGTTATTCGGGACAAGGTGGATGTGGCCCCTGTTGAGGTCAAGATGGGGAAAGCACGACTTAGATGGTTTGGACATGTGAGGAGGAGAAGCACAGACACCCTGGTAAGGAGGTGTGAAAGCTGACACCGGAGGGCCTTAGGAGAGGTAGAGGTAGGCCGAAAAAGAGTTGGGGTGAGGTGATTAGGCATTACATGTTGCCGTGGACATAACCCTTGATAGGAAGGTGTGGAAGTCGAGGATTAGGATAGTAGGTTAGGTAGTCTAGATTATTCATAACGGTAGTGTTAGTACGTACACTCGCATTTGGTTGGTATTAGGTTTCTTTGAATACTTTTTTTTTTTGGCCATTTCGATCACCTTATTATCTTGTTATGTAAGCTGCTTCTACATGGTTTCTTGGTGTTGTCCCGTTTTGTTTTCTTGTTATTATTGTGGTACCTATGCTTTCCTGAGTCAAGGGTCTATTGAAAACAGCTTCTCTACCTCCACAAGGTAGGGGTAAGGTCTGCGCATACACTACCCTCCCCAGGCCCCATATTGTGTGATGATACTGCGTATGTTGTTGTTATATTAATCTACTTTAAGGTTGCCTTTGCCCCTAACCTTAGAATGCCCATCTTTGTATTAAATACCTGATTGGAGACCTTCCAATTGTCTCTGGCCTTTGATTTTGATTGCAGAAAAATTTCAGATTGTGGTGTTCTCCATCTTCTTGTGCCTTCTGCTATTGATCTTCATAAATAAAGAAATGGCTTCCCATTCACTCCCTTCAAAATCAACCCCAAATTGTTTGTTTTAATTTGAGTACATTCAAGCGCATCCATAGTGTCGCTTCCATCTAAAAAAAAAAGCGCATCCATAGTGTCGCTTCTGATTTTGCTCTTTGAATTTGAATTTCTATTGGAGTGACTTCTTCATCAATGCTTGTAGTAATTCCCCAAACACAACCAATTGTTTGTTACCTTTCTCATTTTGGCTTGATTCCCCTGCTCCAGTGAGTTCAACATTGTTCATCTCTTGGGTCGATTGCATGTCTATGTGAGGGGTCTGGGACAGACCTTCTTCTGGAACTAGACCAGAGTCAGTAGAAAGATAAGAAGAGTTGAACACCAAAAACATGATATTAAAAGAAACTTCTCTATCTCTGCCTCATGTTCGGCCAAGATAAATATTGGTTCTTCCATAGTTGGAGTTTGTGGAACAAAAGCTGGGGTGATGACTAGAAGATCCTTGTCGGATGGGCCATTGAGAATCGGCCCAATACTTTCATTAACGGGTCCAGCCAATGTGTCTGAAGCGGAGCACGTGCCCACTAAACCGTTATCTTTCAGGTTTGGGCCCAAATTGGTAAGGCCTAGATTCCCCTTACTCTTTAATAGTCCATTTACTTGACCATTAAACACTTTCTTTCCGGACCCTCTTACCCCACGTGTTCCCTTTTCAAAAAATTTCCTTCTTCCGACGTGCCCATGTGACTAGTCCCTGCTTCCCCTAATAAATCAATTCTCCCCCTATAGAGGATAGACTTCTCGTATCATCCAAAGGTCTTTGCCTATCTCGATCTCCAGGAAAGATTCTAGTTTTCAGAATTTCACACCAGATTGGAATGGTGTACAAAAGTCCATCCCTTTCCACCTCGTTATCTCTCGGGATTCTTTACTTAATACGTGCCCACCTCGATATCTCTCGGGACTTCTTTATTTAATGCGTGCCCAGTGGAGATAATTTTTCAGAGTAGTCTCCATCTCTATTTTGATCCATCCCCCACAATGATCCCCTATTTATTTGAAAACCTTCTGAGATCATACATTCATAGGTAATCCCAGCAACCTTATCCAAACCTAGTTTCGTTCAACTTCATTTGACCAGCAGCCAGTGGTAGAGCTTCACCATTCAAGCTTCCACTTCGATTTCCTCCAACTCTATTCGCCAGACAAGATGTGTTCAGCTATTTTCTTGATGGAAGTTCAAACAGAAATTGATGATCGTTCATCTCAAAGACATTGACCCACATGCTGAATTCCATGAGTTCAGGCCCATCTCCGGACATCATTCAAAGTCGTAGTTTCCTGAACAGAAGCCTGAAATCTGCCAACAAGGCATCTACCTAATAGATCTTTGTCTGAGACTGTTGAGCCACCAGGGATGAATATTCTAGAGCTGCTGCTTCTGATTGGCGAAACTTTTGCCCCTTTTGTCGTCCATCTGTTGTTTCTGAAGGCTTCTGTGAAAGAAGACTCCACTTGAAGGTTGTTGATGAGAGATAGCACCTTTTCTTTATCTGGAACATTAATGAAAGTGGATATCTTTTGGGCTATATGTCCCCACCCTTCCTTATATGTAGTCTC